>SNQJ01S0008062.1:121286-149994 GCA_010110895.2 Picea sitchensis
CAGCTCTAAAATAGTTCTTTACAAAATCCAAAATGAGTCTCTTTGCAATAACTATCGACCCTCATAACAGGTCGATCCTCCTATTTATAACATATTGTTAACTAAAAATAACTATTGAAGTGCAGCTAAGTAAAACAAAATTTGCCACATGGTTCTTTCTTCTATCAGTCTTCAAAAAGTCATCAAATGATCTCACTTGAGTGGATGACTCTTCTCATACTCTAACCACTTGATGAAGAGATCCTCGCATGTCTTAGCATAGGGAACCTATGTGGTTCCATTGGGGTCGAAAGGATCTCTCATATCTCTATTGCCTATGCCTGATACTTGATTATTCTGGCACTTAACTTCTACAACATGGCTCGAGCTTTGATCGAGTGCTCCATGAATTGATGCACCTTCCCTGGCGCCATGTCGACCACCTTTGTTATTTCCTCAGCCCATGATGAGTCTTGTTCGGCATGTGATTTGACTATGTCGTGCAAGATGACAAAGTCATCAAGTGTGTCGAATTTGGGGAGTTCGATGTATCTCATTTCCCGATTGATCTTGGTCCATGTTTTCTCGCACTCGACACGTTTCTCTTGTATTTCTCGATGAGGTTCCTGAGCCATTTTTACCCAATATTCGGTCGATTTATTTATGCGGTCGATGTTGCTTTCATTTAGTATCTGGATGTCGTGCTCTTCGACGTCTCCATGCGGTCGATATAGTTGATCTTTTCCACGACTTGGTGTGATTTCTCATGCCAGCTCTCCATATCCTTGCATGTTTCCAGTGCCATGAGGATGTCTTCTTGAAGTTTGGCTATCCTTGCAGTGAACAAGTGTCGTTCATTTGTAAATTATTTGTAGGACTCCTTGAATTCGCTCCTTAGGAACACCGCGGCCTGTGTGGTTTCCTAGTAATACTTCACCAAGTGGTGCAAATGTTACAATTCTTTCAGAGCAACAACCAACTCCTCTTCATCCCTTTTTTCTCTTTCCAGGGTGGCATCTGTGATTTCCATCCTTGCACCAATAAGTTCGGATGTTTTGGCATGCTCTGTATTTATCAAATTTTCCTCCACGGTGATGAGGATGGAGTGATCTAGAGTGATCCTCCTCTTATTGGTGGTTCTTTGCATGATAGATTTTCTTTTCTAGTCATAAGCGATGGAATGTATGTCAGCAACTTCATCCACGGGTTCAGGGATTTGTTGATATCCCCAGGTGAGTGTATTTCCCAGGCTCCCGATGGTATATATTTGTTCAAGACTGTGTTCTTGAACTTCCTCCCTCAGTTCCGAAAGTTTGGATTCTATTTGTTTCTCATAGATAAATTGAGTATCGATTGAAATTGAGGCATCGGGGGTAGGCTCAGTACTTACTTGGTTATCGGTCATTGAGATGTCGATTTTCGAGTCTGGAGCTTCTTCCTTTTGTTCGCCCGACCATGGCTCGTCCTTTAGAATATTCGCTTGGGTCTCAGGTGCATCAGGCAGCTTAGTGTCTAAGACACTTTCAACCTCTTGTTCACTTCGTGGGAGGTGAATTTGAGCATCGGGAGCTGGGGAAGATGCCTTCTCTGTCTCCTTTTCCTCTATGATCTATACAGAGGTCACCATGGATACCTCCGGGCTCTCTTCATCATCATCATAGATTTTTATCAATTCACTGAGGGGGTTCGGTGCACTTATGCTCCCTGTTGTTTCGACTAAGTTGAAACACCCCTCGATGATCTAGATTATGGCGTTCTAATTTCAGGGTTGTCTAACACGACGATTTCATCAATGTTTATTAATTCAGGGTTGCTTGGGCCTATTTGGATTTCATCTAGGTTGTCGGAAGAGGACCCCATCATTCATGTGAGGTCCCAGTCATTTTGAATCTAATCAATTATTCACTGCGCATGTTCTATCATGAGCAAGCCCCTTTCTCATGCTTCTTGCGTCATAGGGAAACCTATATCCTGCACCGGAGCTACGAGGGGAACCTTTTCTTCTTTTGTCACTATCATTTCTTCCCTAGCTCTGCGGGCCTCTTGATCTGATTACTCTATGGTTTTCACCTGTTCATCCAGGCTCATGGCTCTGAACTTGGTCATTTTGGGTTTGACCATCCTTGCCACAACCTCATCCCAGTCTTGGGCATTTTCCATGAAGACTTCATCTTCAAATTTTTCGTGGGCGTATGGCCAACAGGACGACATTTTCGAAGCATGTTTCAAGACCAAACCCTTTGGATCGTGCTTGCAGAATCGGTTTGTCTGGAATATGAAATCTAATTGGATCAACCCTTATTGTTTGGCTTGAGTGATGTCTTTCACCATGTAGAAGCCTATATGGAAACCATAAGGTATAAACGTCTGTTTATTATCCTTGACCAGAGTGGTTTTGTAGCCTTGCAGGATGGTCTGGTAGCATATCTCCCCTACTACAATCTGGTCAGGTACAAGCGCTGGTAGGAGGTGTGGTGCTCCAGTATCCTTGAACACCCTGATGTAGGTATTGTGCTCATCCAAATACCAGAGGCCTACTTTTGATATCATCTTTTTGGTCGCGGTCGATAGTCTCGGGCATTCTTTCTTAAAAAGAATGAAATAAATACGTGCGATGAATTCATCGCAGATGAGGGAGTAAGATTTGTTGTAGTTTTTTTCCCATAGGATGCTGAAATATACGTGAATCGACAGCTCTGCGACGTGCCATCTCAGGTTCATGCCGACGAAAATGTTTCTGGTGCACATGACATCAAGTAAATATGAAGTCACGTAGAAGGGTGGTGTCTCTCCTTCCTTCGGCGTCTGAGCCTGTTGTATGTAGATACTCAGTTGCTTAGAAATTATGGCTCCCCAGTTGAAGCCGCTCCCCGAAATCGCCACTATGTAAACTAAGGGAATCCACACCTCTAAATATCTGGAGCAGTCCTTCTCCCCATACAATCGGAAGATGACATCCATCAAGTAGATGTATGTCTCCCTTAAGCTGGTCGTCTGGTACTAGTCGGTGATCTAGTTGGTGTATTTCTTGTCTTCCCTCCACCATGAGGCCATAACCCGGATGGTGTCACGGTGCTCGTAGAACTTCGCGATGAAATATGTATTCAGCCATTCCTCGGGGTCTCAAAGTTTGTAATATTTTGGACCTCCACTGGAAGGAAGACCCTGACACACCCACCATTTTCGTCGTTGATTAAACACTTTTGTGTGTCTGTGTGGTCGATGAGCCACTTCAGAAGTTCTATACAGGGAAATACGGGGGTTCTTCTTTGTATCATGTGGAGGTACGACCGTCGGATTTCGAAAACACCTCATCGTTAAGCGCCCTCACATCTGGGTCATTGTGTAGGATATATTCCAGGTATTCTTCCTAGCTGATCTTTTTAAAGAGCTCTCCCCAATGTGGGAGTGTTGCCTTGGACCCTGTGCTTGCCTCTGTATCTCTAAAGGTTGGGGGCTGATTAAAAACCTTCTTCATCGTTGTTTTGATAAAAGGCTCTGGTCTTGGAGTGTATTCTAATTGCTTCACGACCCCTGGAGAGGAGCCTTCACCCAACTCTGGTTATTTCATCTTTGGCGCCCTTGGCGATTTTCTAGTGGTTGGATTTCTTAGAGGCATTGTTCCTGCAATCAAACTTAACCTTCAGAGACTATGTGAAGATCAAAACCGGGTAAAAATATATGAAGTGTAAACATGTAAAATCCACAGAATTGGATACATACCTGTAAATCTTGCTAAACCTGGTTATTTGATACTCACGGGATCTCTGCAGCTTTCGAATTGCTCGTTTCTTTTCTCCGGATGCTCTGAATTTCCTCGCGCATAGAATGATTCTTCTTACAATGGCTCAAGAGAATTTAAACCAGTGAAGAACTTACCGTGTCACATCAGCCATTCAATTCGGGTGATGAGTGCAATTTAAACAAATCTGTCACTGAATATCTGCAACTTAAATTCATCGTGGGTTGAGAGCGGAGGCGCAGGGGTGATGTGGTCTATCGGCTATTTTAAACGGCTGGTTTGATTTGTGCATGAGGTAGCAACTAATGCAGGATTTGGTATTAATTAGACCCTTAAATGCTCAAAATCTAATCATATCCAACGCTAAAACATCCCATCGTGTCGCTTTCTTAGTGGGTGGATCGAGAATCGGGGATGAGCTTTGAAAGTTTCCGTTGATGTCTCTCACAAAAGCTCCGACACCGATCAATCTCATCATAGAATGTTGTTGTGGCAAAGCTGACTCAGAGGTGTGACTTGGACCTAGGGAACTAAGAATGACTCGGGGGAAAACTAGACCGTATGGTTCTCCAATCTAGCAAAGACATGTGGCGTTGAAGACCGGTGACCTAATTCACATGTATTAATAAAATCCGGGAATTTCCTTAAGTTATGCATTCTAAAACAAACCTTGGCTTGCTAATGCAAAAAAGTATCGAGGGTCAGCAATCGGCGTTAAACATATCACATGTTTTTTTTTTTCTTCGGATTAATTCTTCTCAAAAGTTCCAATGCCGAAAAGGTATCGGGGATCGGTGATCGGGAGTATATTTTAGCACGGTCAAAATGTATGTGGTAATATTTTTTGGCTTTCCCCGGATCCAATAAGCGCATCGAGCATCGACTATCGATGATCTCTTTTCTTTCTTGGTTAACGACTATTCCCCTCATCTTTTACCGATGTCGAAGCGGATCGACTATCGACGATATCTTTATGCAATACTTGTCATAAAACAAAACTTACTTTTGTCGATACCGATGAATACCAACGCTCGACGACTGAGGTTTCCCGAGTGGTTCTTTTCCATCTTTGAATTCCTTCCGATGTCGAAACTGAGTGTTCCAGTTGAAGTGTCTTGGATTTTTTGATTCTTTATTCAGGCGTTAAGTATTTTTAAGTCATGGGGTTTCATAAGTTCAAACAAACCTGAAAATATAATGAGATTCAAAATAATAAGAAAATCCAAACATTTCTCAAAATGAAGTTGAATCAGAAAATGCAAAGATCAAGTGGTACCCAAAAAGTGAAAAGATGACATAGGCTTTTTAGGGTGTGTTGAGTGCTCAACACATACCTTTCAAACCCTATTTTGGAGTATGTCCTTATGGTCGACCTTCCTTCTGATGTATTTATGAAATGTTGGCCCCTCTGAGTTTGAAATTTTAGCCTATGGTACTTTGATATGTATTGTCTACAATGCCATGGGTCTGACCAAAATGTGATGTGCCAAGTGAAAGTTATGGTAACTTTCCTAAACCTTGTTGATTTTGGACTTTCATGGAGAGAGAAATTGTACAAAATTACATGTGTTTAGTATTTAATACATGATTCTAAAAATTGTACCATAAATATGATGGACTATCCTCTTTCACATGCAATTGGTTACACTGAATTTCGATCCTCGTTGAAGAAGATATTATTGTTTTACCCGTAACACTTGTTTGAGACTAGTTACAAGACTAGTCAAAAATCCTATCTTCCACAGGGTATATCTCTGAAAGTGTAATGATCCAGAAACTAAAATTTATACCAAAGGTACCTTGATTTGTCTTCTAAATAACCTCCAAGTTTCACTCTCTGAATTACCCTAGAAAAAAATTCATAGAAAAAATCCCAAGATGACTCATTTAAACTAAATTGAGGATGAGTCAAAAACCCTATCTTCCATAGGCTATATCTACGAAAGTATAATGACCTAGAGATAAATTGGTACCATAGATACTTGTATTTGTCTTATAAATAACCTACAATAATCATTGTTTGAATTGTCCCATAAACAAAGTTATAGCAAAAGTGCTAAGATGACTTGCTTGGAGAAGAAAAACCTTAGAATTGATGCTTTGAGACCAAATGTTATGTTCCAAATACTTAAGATATAAAAATGAACTATAAATACACACCATGTACAGAATGTGAGTGTGGATCACAACTCCAAGATAGATAAGTTATACAATAAATCCTTAAAGAATACTCCTCCAAAAACCCAATTATATTCATACATCACAATTCACACCCCTCAATAATGAATACATGATCGTTATATATACTTATTCTGTAACACCCATGTTTCCCCCATTTTGTAATTATAACCGTTTTTATGGAAAAACAATAAATCGAACCATGCGTGATCAAGGATAAACAATGGACCTTAATAGATTTTGTAATATATGTGCGTGTGTGTGTGTTTAGTTTTTAATGAAATAAGAGAATGTTGAGTTATTGTTGAAGGGATGGCCTTCACAGGTTACAATGTTATGAGAGGATTGGGCAAGAGGGACGCCATCACTGTTTTGAATGAATCTGCCAGGAAATACCCTACTTAATTAAAATGATATGGATCTGAACTATCCTCAACCCTAGAAACTGACTATCGGTCAAGATAGTAGTTGGAATAGTTCTTGAAGGAGTTAAGAATAATTAAAATGATATGGATCTGAACTGTCATCTGCCCTAAAATCTTATTATCATTCAAGATAGTAGTTGGAATAGTTCTTGAAGGAGTTAAGAACGGATGGGAAAGTACCTTTACGAAGTTTTTGGCACGATCCATGAGGTCCCGGGGGAAGAAGACGAGAAGAAATATGGGAGGAAAGGGTAGAAGGGTCACCAAAGAAAAAATCTTACAACTCCTTTCTGACATCATATCCCACCTCATAGTGGTTGGTCACAGCCAGTTGAACACAACCTTGCCTTACCGCTATGGAGAGTGCTCCATCTACAATAGTACTCAACATATCTCAATTTTTGTAGATAAGTGTCTCATCTACTTCTGTGTATTGACATGATTATGTGTAAGGCTAAATGAACAACATAATATTTTGATGTAACCATTTGTTCTGCAAATCAAATAGTGTATTATGAGCATTACCCGTAACTTGCACATAATATTTACTTCCATGAAGAGTTTTACATCCTTGCTTGTGAATACTTCATGTCTTATGAGAATTAATTACAAATTTACACCTGTGAGTAAAGTTCTGCGTCTGATATATATGAAAGCACGCATGTAATTCAAGGTCTTTGTACTAAACTGTTGGAGACGCCAAGTAATTCGGGTCTCTCTATATATATATATATATATATATATATATATATACCTTTACGAAGATCTCAGGCACCATGGTGTTGGAATGCCTAACTAACTGGCCCCTTCAAAGGATAGGGCATTGTGAAGAAACCTTGAGGAAACCATGGAGTACATTGGTCAAGCGCGATCATTCTTGAGGCTCGATAAGACTTGAGAAGGATTTGAAGAAAGATATCTATGAAATGGCTAAGTCCAAGCGAAGATTGTTAAGTCAGTGGAGAAGCCCTAATTTGTTTCAAAATAATTGTGGTCGTGGATTTGACACAATGAATAAATTCAGGCCCCTTATCGGGACATGGTTGAAGATGTGACCTTAGTCATTGATTGGGATGAAGGGAAATATCTTGACCCTTCTTCAGCACTGAGTACAAATACATACTTTGAAATCAACATGGGTCGTTGATTTGTCAAGGAGTGAACATGGACAATTCTCGATCGTTGGGCCCATGGAGATTAACAAGGTTGGAGCCTCCCGGTCAAAATTACCTTGGAAGCCGAGGGACGACCTAGACCATCCATCGGGGTGAGGTCATGATGAAAACTATGCCATAGATCTTGGTGAATCTCGTTGAAATGGGACCAAGGGAAAAAGGGTGACGTCATCATAATGTACCTTACTAACTAGTATCACCACCGTGTCCCAAGAAGGTATGTGCTAATTTATGATCGAAGAAAAGGGGCAAGGGAGAGTCCCTGTCATCTACGAGTTAGTGTCATTGAATCTGAGTCCCCCAACCCACGAGTTGGAGACCCTATGTGAGTACCCCATGTCTTGATGTAAGAAGACCATGTGTCACCCTAATAAATTCCACATATCAAGGCAAAGATGTACTAGGTGCCCCACGGTCATACCACGACGGTGAAGGTGGAAGAATGACTATGTTGAGACTTCGCACTCATGAAAGATAGGGTCGAATATTACCTCCGCTAGTCCACGTCCACAAGTCCGCGAAGGGGAATAATGACTAAGTGTCAAGATTTTTCAGACGGGATTATGGAAGGAGAATTATAATGATACGTAGTTGAGATTCCACGAGCCCGTAACTTTTCAAATAAAAGGGTGTTGTTGTTGAAAAACTTTGAATAAGCAAAGAACACCGGAGATGAATGGGAGAAAAGATAAGATAGACATAAACCAAGTAAAGTTGGGACACCCCACCCTTGTAAAATCTATAAGGGTTCGGTTTGTTACAAAGTGTATCAGAGTTACGCAACTACACTCCATCCTCATGGGCTTACGAAGGAGTTGAATAAGTTTTAATAGAAAAAATATAAAGAGCGATATATTTCCTTACCCTATTTATAAGGCCCTACTAATACACAATCGTGTGACCAAGTACTTAGACCTTTGAGAACGTTAGAATTTGTTGGCCACGAGGTAATTTCTTCACCCATAAGAATGAAAATATGACTTTAATGACCCCCACGTGTTCCCTAATGGATGCCCCGAAAAACACTACCACGAAGTAACCTTAGTTAACTCATGAGTGGCTTAGGTGGGAAGTTCTTACCAGAACCACCGACCCTTTAGCACAAGTCATGACCTCTTTTTTTATGTATGACAACGTGGACCATTGATCCAACCATAATCAACGATCATAATTTGAAATCTTACCCACCCAAATTTTGACCACGAAAACCCGAACCAATGATGGATATTAATAGACATCTGATCATATGGTTCTTGAGTCCCCATTTTACCCAATGCATGGAATCCCATTGGAATTCATTGTGCAACAATTAACACCAGAATATCGAGAATAATAATACGACAAGTGATTAATCGCGGGGATTTGTCAAAAACCTTCGTACAGGGGAGAGGAACAAGGTTATATGTTGTTTTTGCATAACTAAATAGGGACTGTATACTATCAGAAATTAGATTTCTACGCTAAAGATAATATCATTTTAATAAATGTACCATGTTTTTTAAGATAATGGACAAGTCAACTAATAGAGAATTGTTGATTCTCAGCACTTAACTAGTCCAAGAATTCCCAAACAAGCTATAAGGACCGTGATGGTGACCCACCATGAATGGGGGAGAGTTCCCATAAAAGAGGAAGAATCTAATGAAAGGAGAAAGGTAGAAACCCCTCCAAACTTGACCAAGGTCGTGAGAAGTCTTAGGGCAAAGTTGCAAATATTTAAGTCTGACAATGGTTGGTTAATCAAGGAGCAGGAAAAACAAACCGAGATAAATGCATTCCTACTGCAAAGCCTATGGAGATCTACAACTATTAATTGCAACATGGGCCAAATTTAGCAACATGGAAAACACTCAATTGGATAAAACCCGTATTTTACCCGGAAATGTAGAGGCAGGGGCACGAAAGCAACAATGCAAGAAGAAACCCTCTCAAGAAGGCTCATTACAGAGCCAAGACAAATGCCAAAAAACTAAAGATTCATTTGAGGATTTCTCTAGTGAAGGAGTAGAAATCTCTATAGAATTGTCTTGTAGTAAGACCACCCTATTCCTAGAAGAAGGGGAAGAAAATGAAGTGCTCCAAGGGCAGGGACCCTGCTGAATTTAAGAAAGCTGCTTTTCACCTAATTTTGATGGGGAAATAAAAAATTGGGAAGAGGTAGAAGCTTGGATAATTGGCTTGAAGAAGTATTTCATAGTTCATAACTACTCTAAGAACTTAAAATCCTAAATAGTGTTGGATTACCTAGAGGGGGTGAATCAATAAAGAAATTCTTAATCATTTTAACCATAAAGTGTTAAATCATTAGTGAATTATCATCCAATAGTTGTTGAGCAACAAACAATGAACAAATGAGAAATCATACACATACGACAATTCGTTGTTTTTAATGGAAAACCCAAAGTGGGGAGAAAAATCCATGGAATGTTTTTTCATATGTCTTTAAGAATTACATTCATCAAGCAATTAACTTCCTTTGTTTCCACTACAACCTGGAAGGAGGTTCGACTCTAGTTTCTCAGGCTACAACCCGAGGGGAAGCTCCAACTCCCTTATTTTATGGCTACAACTCCTATGTTCTCCTCCTGGCTACAACCAAAAAGGTATTACAACTTCACTTGTCCTTGAGCCTCTGCCCAACCGCCTGGACGTGATAAGTAGAATGATGGAACTTCACTCACACTAGCACTGGGTGGATATATACTACTATAAACTTGTACCAATCAACCTCAGACTTCAACTTGTAATCAACATGTACCATAAAACAAGTGCACAACCATGCACCAACTTGTACTAAACAACCTATAATCAACTTGATTCATGTTCCAAATGCATCAACCATGCACCAACTTGTACCACTGGTACTCTCAATAACTTGTCCAAACAACCTAACAAAACAACCTGTCTCATCAATATTATCAACAAAATTCCACCTACTACCAAGACAACTCTCAAATATGTGCATCAACCAAGCATAACACAACAACTCATAATCATCACTAAGATCAATATGTGCTTCTAATAATATACTACTACACATGCTACATCATCCATAAACCATGTATCAACACTACTACTAACATGTGTGCCTCCAACCATGTACCAATTCATGTATCAACTACTCATCAACTATGAATCATCGTGGAGTGCACTCTAACATCATCAACTATACACCTCATGTATGTGCCAACTCATCAACTACTTGTCTCAAATCCATGTACCCAACATGTACCCTTCAACCAAAATCCCTCATCACTTTCATCATACAAATCTGATTTGTAACTCTATAATAATATAACTAGTGTATATGATCACATACCAAACCTTCATTAACTTTAACAACAAGAGACTAGCATTTTCATCAAACTTTTACTTTAGTCTCACGTGGACTGGGGTTTTGGATTAGTCAACAACACTAACTTGAAATAATCCTCATAACTATGTGCATGTAATGAATAAATATCTCAAAATAGCACACAATGTTCTTTAGTTTCATTTAAGTAATTCCTCCAAGTTTCACTACTTGAAGCCTCTCTAAAATGAGTTATATAAAAATGGCATACCTTATTGAATTTTAGATTATTCTAGAGAGCCAACTCAGAGAGCATGCCCACATGTAATATTTTTTTGTATGGATCTGAAATGGTACAAAGAATACTACATACTATAATCTAACCAATACATTTGGTCTACTCTCTAATTTGGATCTGTTATGAAGAAATATGACGCTTTTACCAAAAAACTTGTTTTGACTAGTTTCGGGACTATCTACAAACCCTATTTTCCACTCTGAAAGTGTAACTCAAAATGCAACGACTCCACAAGCTAAATTTTTATCATAGCTACTTGATATGTTTCCTCAATCTGCCTTCCTAATTTCACAATTTCAATCATTCTAGAAAAAAGTTATTTCAAAAATGATGAGATGACCCAGAAATAACATACCTTAGAAAACATCATCAAAAGAATTTATCCTCCTTTGAATTTTGGTCTCCTATTTCTACTTCACCTTCCTCTAAAATTAGGCTTATATATGCTTTTGCTAATTTCATTCACTTGTATATATATTCAATATTCTCAAGTGTGATTAAAAATGAGAGAGTCTTGCCTCATTTATACTTTAACATAGCTCTCAAGGGTTACCTTCTAAATCCATCTTTAACCCACTTTCCTTATTTTTTGGTGGATAGCCCACTTCTAACCACTTGTCCACTTTAGTAATTCATCCATTAACTTTATTAATTAAATAATTTCTTTGTATCCACTTTGACTTATAGTACACTCATCACTTCACTCTTTATTATTTAAAATTACCTTCAACCATCTTAACCCACTTTCCTTATTTTGTATTAACTCCACTTCTAACCACTTGTCCACTTAGTACTTCTCTCCATTAAATTTACATTTAAATATTTTGTATCCACTTTTGACTTATAGTACTATAAATTATATAAATACTATATATAAATAATAAATTATGTACATTACACATACCACTGGAAGTACATTACACATACCACTTTCCAGTACTTTATACATACCACTTTAGTATTTATATAATTTATATGTATTGGAAATGGCATGACATGTAACATCCATCCGCATCATTCTTACGTTCAAATATATTAAACTCATACCATTATACATCAAACAAACTTGGTTCCATTACTCCAAACCTTTGTGCTACCTGAATTTGCTATCTGGATTTTCTTCAAGGGTTGACATCAATGACAACCAACCAAAATAATCAAGAAGAAAAGGAAGTACTCCAAGGGAAGGTACCCCAAGGAATTTAAGAAACTAAGCCACCTACTTTTGATGGGGATATCAAAAAAGGGGAAGAGGCATAAGCTTGGATATTGGGCCTAAAGAAGTATCATATCCATGACTACTCTTAGAATTTAAAATCTTAAATAGATATATTAAATTTGAATGGAAAGGCCTCTATTTGGTGGGAATACCTTAGAAATGTAAAAGGAATTTGAGAAAAGAGGTTGTCTTGGAATAAGTTTGAGAAATACTTCAAGAAGAAGTACCTTTCAGAGTGGTACTATGATGAAAAGATGGAGTTCTATGAGCTCAAATTAGGACAACTCACTATAGATGAATAGATCAACAAGTTTCTGGAACTTATGAGGTATGTACCCTACATGCAACATTAAAAGGTAAATATGCAATGATTTCTTAGTATTGCCCTAACTCTTCCTAACATGATCAATTCCGATGAACCAAAGTTTGGAAGATGTCATTTGGAAGGCTAGATATTGTTACGAGCAACTCAACCACAAAGCGGAGCCCCAAAAGGAATGGAAGAATAAAAATAAGATAGGATTAAATAATATAGGAGTTAAACCTTCAAGGTTCAAGAATTTCAGGAATCCTAAGATGGGCTTCCCTACCAAAAGTGTGAATCATCAGAACTTCCCATCTCAAGGTGGAGATAAGACTATTGGATCAATGTCGGGTAGGAATGAAAGCACAAAGAAGGAATTGTTGAAAAGTTGGGGCTGTGGAGAAGAAAAGAACACATGTTGAGATACCATCCTCATAGGCAGCCAAACAATGACTTTACAACATCCAAGAGGCTACCACAATCGATGATGTGGCTAGAAGCATACCAAAAATCCATGCAAATTTTGACAATAATAAACAAGAAGACCACCCAGCCTCGCTGGTGGAAATGGAAGGTATGATTTCCAACCATCTTATTTCTATTTTGATTGACCCTCGTTCAAATCAATTATATTTCTCCTCAAACTCTTGAGAAGTGTAAATTACAACAAGCAAAACACCTTACGCCATGGTGTACAATCACAATGAACAAAAGGAAGGGTAACAAGGGTCATACCAACATGCCCAATCATCGTGAATGGGTTGCCTACTCAAGCTTTCACCTTAAATATCCTTCCTCTAGGATCATACGACATGTTGATCTAAGATGGACAAAGGGGAGAGAAGAACTTTACAAGAAATTAAAAAACATGTCTTAGTAAGAAAGATATCATCCCTCCAAATGAAGAAGTATTATAGGAATGGGTGCCCTTTGTATGCAATACATGTATTAGATTCTCAAGAAGACCAAAACCAAGCCTAAGAGCACCCTATACAAAAATATTTTAGAGATGTGTTTCCGCATGAGGCACGGTTACCTCCTAAGAGAGATATCGATTTCTCAATAGATCTTGTACTCGAGGCAATGCTAACGTTCAGAGAACACTCTATAGGATGAGTACCCCAGAGATAGGGAGCTCAAATTGCAACTCAAGGAACTGTTAGACAAAGGGTACATTCGGCCTAGTCCTCCCTAGGGAGCACCAACCTTATTTTTAAATAAGAAGGATGGCACACTTAGGTTGTGCATGGACTATAGGAAAATAAATAAAAATGACAATTAAGAATAAATACCCATTACCAATAATTGATGACTTATTTGACCAATTAAGAGGTGCCACCATCTTTTCCAATATTGATCTCAGATCTAGATATCACTAAGTTCAAATCAAGGATGAGGACCTCTATAAAACTGCCTTTAGGACAAGGTATGGACACTATGAATTAGTAGTGGTGCCATTTGGTCTCACCAACACACCGACTACTTTCATGTGTGTTTGATGAACAGCACTTAACAAGTTCTTGGACATATTTGTATTACTTTTTATTGATGACATCCTTGTTTACTCAAGGAGTAAGGAAGAGCATGAAGAACACCTAAAGTTAGTACTCCAGGTACTAAGAGAGCACAAGCTCTATGCTAAGCTTAGAAATTGTGACTTCTTCCAAAGGCAAGTCCATTATTTAGGCCATGTTATCTATGAGAAAGGAGTAGAAGTTGACCTTAATAAGATCAAATCCATTATAGATTGTCCCACACCTAGGGATGTCATTGACATTAGATCCTGCGCGGTTTGAGGCCACTATAGGTTATTCATAAAAGGATTTTATAAGATTGGTCACCCAATCACTTCACTACGGAGAAAGGGGGTGAAATTTATTCGGATAGCAGAATGTGAGGGAAGTTTCTAGCATCTGAAACACCTCTTAAAACATGCCCCCATATTGAAAATTGCAAACCCAAACAAGGAATTTTTGGTGTGCACTGATTTCTACAAGGAGGGACTCAGAGGAGTCATGCAAGAGGGACAAGTAATATGTTATGAATCCAGAAATTTGAAATAACATGAAACAATTATGTAACTCATGACGAGCTAACAGCCATAGGGCATGCTTTGAAAATGTGGAGGCATTGCCCTAGACAAAAAGTTTTGTCCTCATGACTGACCATAGTGGGATGAGGTATTGATTCGACCAACCTAAGATAAATTCTAGGAAATCCAGGTGGATGGATTTTATCATTGAGTTTGACTTCACATTAAGCATATAAAAGGTAAATAAAACCAAGTGGTTGATGCCCTCAAGAGAAGTATGCAAGTAATTCCTTTAGTATCCATGAGTAATTGTGAAACAAACCTCAAGAAAAGAGTTAAAAGTGCATAGGAGGTAGATGAGTTCTTCAAAACCATGAAGATACACCTAGTGCAAGAGCTCATAGGGATGAAGTATGAAGGTTATCGACTGACAAGTGATGGCCTACTAGTATACAAAGGGAGGTTGTATATCCTAACCAGGATGCCTTGAAAAATCATACATTAGATGAATTGCACAAAAGAACATATGTTATCAAATTCCTACATCTAAGATGATTACATCCCCAGAAAATTGTTTTATTGGCCAAGAATGAAAAAAGGACACAACTGATTATCTAGCTAAATGTCTAGAGTGCCAACAAGTCAAGGTAGAACACCAAAACCCAACTGGGATGTTGCATCACTTGCCTATTCCAAAATGGAAATGGGAACCATCTTACGGGGACTTCATCACTAGACTACCCAAAAAAAGCAACCAAAATGATGTCAGCCATGGTAATTGTGGATAAATTGAGCAAGGTTTCCCACTTCATTCTAGTAAAATCCACTTGCAAGGAAACAGACATCATACATCTTCATGAAATAAATATTCATACTACATGGGATGCCCAAGGAAATTATATTTGATAGGGATGCCAAATTCACCTCAGAATTTTGGAAGTCCTTGTTCACTGGTTGTGGAACACAATTGTTGTTTAGTACAACCTACCACCAAATTATGGGAAAATAGAGAGGGTGAACTGAATACTAGAAGACATGTTGTAGATGCATGTAATGCATCAACCCATGAAATGGGAAGAGTATGTACCCCTGGTAAAATTTTCCTACAATAATGGATACCATGAATCCTTGAAAATGGCCCCTTTTAAGGCCCTCTATGGAAAAAATACAATATTCCAATCGATTGGGATAATCCAATAGATAGGGCTACCCTTGACCAAATGCTAATGGAACTAGAACAACAAATGACCCAGATAAAGAAAAATTTGAAGGTGGCCCAAGACTAACATAAGAGTTATGCAAATAACAAAAGAAGTCATAAAGAATTTAAAATAGCAGATCATGCATATCTCCGAATAAAACCAAGGAGAATATCCTTAATAATGGGAGCGTATGCTAAGATAGCACCCAGATTTTAGGTCTTTGAAATTCTCGATTGCATTGACCCACAGAGGCCAATAAACCCGCCTTTCCCCCCATAGTGAAGGCACATATTATGTTCCATGTTTCCATTAAAGAGATATATACATGATGCTACTTACATAATTGACTGGTTTGTGATACAACCAGAGCCAAAGGGAGAGTTCCAACCATAGCCAGAGTGTATCCTAAACAGGAGAGATATCACTCAGGAACTGAACCATTTCATAGATCAAGGTGCAATGGAAACACTTTGGTCCCAATTAAGCGATTTGGGAAATGGAGGATGCCATGAAACATGCATACCATTTTCATATTCAATCGCTGAATATGGATTTTTCATGTTAAATAGAAGATCGAGGGCGGTGTTGCTTTAAGGGGGATTAATAATTCATGTTTCCTTAATCAGAATTATAAGTGTTATTATGGAAAAACAATAAGTCAACTCGTGGGTGATCAAGGATAAACAATGGACCTTGATAGATTTTGTAATGTGTGTGTGTGTGTGTGCGTATTTAACAAAACAAGAGAATGTTGAGTTACTGCTAAAAGTGATAATTTCACAAAAGCCACGATGCCGCGAGATGGAGTGGGTGAGAGGGAGGCCATCATTGTTTTGAATAAATCTACCAGGCAGTACCATGCTTAATTGAAATGATATGGATTTGAACTATCCTCAACCCTAGAAAATAACTATCAGTCAAGATAGTAGTTGGAATAGTTCTCAAAGGAGTTAATAACGGATGGGAAAGTACTTTCAAGAATTTTCCGGCATGATCCATGAGGTCCTGAGAGAAGAAGACGAGAAGAAGGGAGGGCATGCATAGTTCATCTGAATAAATCTTTGTAGAACTCCTTTGTGGCATCATATCATGGTTCGAGGGTGGTTGTTTGCATCAAACTTGAAATAATAACCTACTCTATGGTTGCGGAGTGGTTCTCTACAACAATACTCAACATATTCAATGTTATGTAGATAAGTGTCTCATCTACTTTTGTATTGATACGATTATGTGGATTATGTGTAAGGTTAAATGAACAACATAATATTTTGATATAACCATTTGGTTTGCAAATAAAATTGTGTATTCTAGAGACACTAGAAACTTGCACATAATATTTACTTCCATGAAGAGTTTTACATCCTTGCTCTCAGTGAATACTTCATGTCTTATGAGAATTAATTACAAATGTATGTCTGCGGGTAAATTTGTGTGTCTGGTATATATGAAAGGATACAAATCAGATGGATTGTTATGCACGCCGCGGTAATTCAAGGTCTCTATACTAATTTGAGGGGAGATACATCCCTACTCACCGCAGTATTGTTGTAATTCTATGGCATATGCATGTACTCCTCATGTATGTATTGTATGATTACATGCATCGTAATTCAATGTCTTTGTACTAACCTGAGGGGAGAGATGTCCCTACTCACTGTGTGTATTGTTGTAATCTATGGCATATGCATGTACTCTCATGTATATATATATGTGTGTGTGTGTGTGTGTGTACCCTGCGATAAGATCTTATGTGTTCCACGTTGTTGGAATGCCGTAAAACTACCCTTCAAAGGATAGGGTAGTCGTGAAGAAACCTCGAGAAACTATGGAGTACCTTTAGTTAAGCAATTTTAGCATTCTCGCAGGCTTGGTAAGAATCTGATATGACTAAGAAATATATCCATGAAATGGATAAGTTCAAGCACAGACTGCTAAGTCGGTGGAGAATTCCTAATTCATTTCAAAAGAATCGTGGTCATAGATTTGGCATGATGAATCAATTTGGGCCCTTTATTGGGACATGGTCGAAATGCGACCTCAGTCGTTGATTGGGTTGAAAGGTAAAAATCATGACCTTTCATCGGCATTGAGCACAAATACATACTTTGAAATCAACATGGGTCGTTGATTTATCAAGGAGTGATCGTGGATGATTCTCGACCATTGGGCCCGTGGAGATTAACAGGGTCGGAGCCTCCCAGTTAGAATGACCTTGGAAGTTGAGGGACGACCTAGACCATCCATCAGGGTGAGGCCATGATGAAAACTCTACCATAGGTCTTGGTGAATCTCGTTGGAATGGGACCACGGAAAAAGGGTGACATCATCATGATGTACCTTACTGACTAGTATCGTCACCATGTCCCAAGAGGGTATGTGCTAATTGATGATTGGAGAAAAGGGGAAAGGGAGATTTCTTGTCATATCTCCACATGAGTCAGGGGTCATCTAACTTGATGCATCGAACCCATGAGATGGAGACCCTATGTGAGCACCCCATGTCATGACGAAAGAAGACCATGTGCCACCCTAAGAAATGCCACATGTCAAGCGGTATGTTTACTAGGTGAGCCCCCCTACATGTCATGCCACACGTCAGTAGAAGGTGGAAGAATGACTAAGTGTTGAGACGTCTCGCACTCATCAAAACATAGGGTCACAGAATATTACCTCCGCAATTCCACAGGTCTGCAAGTCCGCGAAGATGGAGAAATGGCTAAGTGTCAAGATTTTTTAGGCAGACTTGTGGAGGGAGAATTACAATGATATGTAGTTGAGAGTCCGTGACTCCATGATTCCATAAATAAAAGGGTGTTTTCATCGAAAATCCATTGAATAAGTAAAGAACATTGAATATGGGAATGGGAGAAAGTAACATAATATAGATAAACCGAGAAAAAATGGACACCCCGCCCCTTAGAAGATTTAAGGGGTTGGGTATGTTACATATTCACACCTACACATGAGGCCCCTTTATTATTAGGCCAACCCTATTAGATATATATTTACACATTACATGAACATTTATCCCCATATATTCCCCCTTGGGATCATATCATATACATTTAACTCTATATATGCCCCCCTTGGGTCATAACAATTAGTGGTTTCCAATGGATCACTATGTGTGGGTACCATAGTGTCTCACTAACATAATGGGAAACTCACTAATATTGTAGGGAACTTCCCCAGACAATAACAATGTTTAATGTGCATGGCACAATCCCAATAATCCCATACACATTTTTGGAACCACTAATTTGCTATTAATTGATGATCATTAGACAAGAGAATGTATTGGTCATGTCATGGTTATCAATCATACAATGCAAGCGATGGGAAATGGTATTATATTAAGAATTTAGAGAGAAAAACCACAACAATTAATCTACATAGAGCTGAAACAATACATGAGAATACAACCACACAACAATTCAACGCCACCACCAAACATAGTATTTACCCTCGAAAGCCAAATGGGAAAATCAACATTCAATGGTTGTTCAGTTCTCAATTTTGGAGATCTCTAGTTACAATGTAGTTCATGGCTCTATGGCCATCCAACAATCCATGTAGTTCTGTCTCCTTTGCATTCTCTCATCCTAACCAAAAAGACCCTTTAAGAGTGAAAGTCCAAAAAAATTAGGGAGAACCAACGTAATGGCAAGGAAAACTAGCCTAACGTTTCATTTCCCATTCCTTAGTATTCTCTCTCTTATTTTCACTTTCTATTTTATTTAATTCTTATTCTCTCTCTCCTTTGTATCATTTACTTTTAAATTTGCATTGTCTTTAATAGTTTTTCTAACCTTCATTAATTGTCAAATTACATTTGCAGGTACTGAGTCTTCCAACCATTCGCTTGTTTGGATCCATTTTGGATCAAATTTTACCCTAAATCGATCTGATACCATGTGAGAATATGCACTTGGCCACAAGATGATAGAAAAGATACAAACTCACAAATGACACAAGACATATGTGTTAAAACCCATCAAAGGGAAATATCCACGAATCAAAGGGGTAGCGCTCAATTATTTTCTATCAACTCTCTTCTTGTACTCGGGTCCTTTATTTATAGAGGAGATGCTTCCAGGCAATATACTCATTTATTTTTATTGACTAATTCAAAAACTAAAACATTATCCAAGTCAAGATTACTTAAACTTGGTATATATCCATGCAATGGATAATTACAAAGATATGTATTGTGCATAATTAATTTATTGCATGTGCATAAATAATTTATGAGAAATACAAATGGAGAGAAGAGATGATGACCCAAAGTTGTCAAATTTGTTTAAAATGGTAAAATCGTTAATAATTCCAGTTGCTAAGATATGCTCTGGATCCTTTAAATCCTTGATTATAACTAAGTGAGGTAAAAATTCTACGGTTTTTCCTTCACTAGAGTGAAAGAAGTGATACACTAATAGAAGGTTGCATGAAATACTTTAAACACATAATACATCGTTAAAATAACCACCATCTTGCTAAATTGTTCCAAACCCTACAACACTTAAAAATGATCATAACCAATAACTATTTGTTTGGTGTTACATTAATTAAGAAGAGAAAATATGGCTTTGTCCTCAACCTAATGATAAGATGCTACGAAATCAATAAGCCACTCATTAGAATAGGAATTAGATGTTGTATTGAACGACAATGGAGGCAGAAAGAGCATCTCCATGAGATTAAGATTAGAAGAAGAAAGATCTAGATTGAGGTTTTTTTTCTTCATTGCTATTTATAAGGCTTCCATCTTCTTGAAACATTTAGATTCCATATGACCATCTTTCCCAAAAAAATTGAAATATCTATCAATCTTTTTATCTTTTAACTTGGTTTCATTATCACCATTGGGAGTAAGATATAGCTTTGAGGGTTTTAGACCCGTGTTTTCTTTGTTGTTGTGAGGATGTTGTTTCTTTGGATACTTTGGGCCTTGCATATGTTGTGCCACTAAATTTTTATTAGATATACCTGCAATGCTAATCAATCCAAAGGTGTAAGAGTTTATCTTGCTCTCTGATTAGAGAGTCATAAAATGCTTCAAAAGAAGGAATTTTGTAAATAGTCCCTTTATCAATAATTGTTTCTCTAATGGAGTGAAAAGTAGATACAAAAACAAAAGGGACATTTCCAAGCTTACAAAGAATATCAAATACAATTTGGTCATTGATCTGAACCCGGGAGCGATAAGTTTCCAATAATTGGTTGATTCTGTCACTCCTTCAAAAGGGTCAGTGATAGATCGTTTTACTTGAGGGATTTGCAATTAAAGGTAAAGTTGAAGTCTTATGCGCTTGAATTTGAAGTGAGTGAAACCTCTTTATTTTTCCTTATGTGCAATATGTCATGCTTTCATTTAACATCCTATGTGCAGAAAATCATGGAAAAACAACACAAGAACATAATACACATAATGGACATGACACTTCCCTTGATAACGGAGTTCACCCGATGTGGGCTACCTCTCTGGGTCATGCTCCAAAGCCTGACCGCTTTATTCTCCTCGGATATAATGATGTCTCTCCTTTAAAAGTTGTAAGGCCAAAGTCCCTTTTCGGTGATGGCAACAAGAGATCAGAATGTGATCAGGAATGTATACAGCTTCACAAGTTCTACTCATGAGGCATCCATGGACATCATTCCCACATGCTCAATACATAAAAAGATGAAGAATAAAATATGACCCCCATCAACATGGAGCCATCAAAAGCCTTAGATATGTTGCTCAGATCCAAGCATAAATATGCAGCGCATACAAAAGATCCCGAAACCATGAGATTTGGAACTGCTTCATTGGCCACTTATCATGCAAGTGCCACAGTTTCTCTGTCACATATAACTGATTGATTTGATGTGAAAGAAGAGAAGAAAAGAATATAGAAGGAATAAGTTAATCTTTCTACCTTGTTGCAGCCTATCTATGCTCCTTCAGACCTGTAACACGCATGTTATGTTGCAACATTTAATGATAAAACAACATAATGAAAAACATGCTTACATTGACTTCTCCAGAACTTATCTTGTTGATATAAAACTCTGCTGCAAAAACAGACCTTGTCATTGGATTTGCGTCACCGAATCACTTAAAAATGACTGTCAAATCGTCTCCATCCGAGTCGGACACTTTCAGGCCCAAGAGACACCTCTGCCTCGGTTACCATGCCACTGCCTCTGCAATAAATGATTCATTTTGGAGTTAAGATATAGAATATTTTCTCAAATCAGAAAACTAACACCACCACTACGTTTGTGGCGTCATTTTACCTAAAAATGACTATCTCCATGCCTTAATCCGAGTCGGACACTTTTTGGCCCAAGAGGACCCTTGCCTCGGTTTGCATGCCAAAATATGTACCAGGTTGTACAGTCTGTACGGTTCTGTATGGGCGACTTTCAAATCATCTCCATCTGAGTTGGACACTTTCAGGCCCAAGAGAAACCTCTGCCTTGATTACTATGCCACTGCCTCTACAATAAATGACTCATTTTGGAGTTAAGCTATAGAAGCTTTGCTTAGATCAGAAAACTAACACCACCACTGCACTTGTGGCATCATTTTACCTAAAAATGACTGTCTCCACACCTCAATCTGAGTCGGACACTTTCTGGCCCAAGAGGCACCCTTGCCTCGGTTTGTGTGCCAAAATATGTACTAGGTCGTACAGTCCGTACGAACATTCTCAGACCTCTCTCGTGCTCCATGCGTGTCGAATGCACTTGTCGTGTGTTGTCCCGAATGCACACGCCATCCTTGAAGTCGGCCCGAACCCCCTTCTTATACACTTTTTCAAGCAATTGTGCATTGATGGAGAAGTTAGCCGAGCGATTGGCAGAGGCTAAATTAAGTCGTAGGTTGGCAAAGGTCCAGGGGTCGATTCCCACGGGCCTCCCCTTTTGGCATATGGTTAAAACCATTTTGGCGCGTGCCCCTGCTAAATATAGCGAAGCGGCTATAATGACAGAACCTGCTATATTTGGTGGTGAATTTGGCGGAGATGCTAACTATCTCTGGTGCATAGTTAGTTGTTTCTATATTTGGCGGAATATGCCATAGATGGCGGAACCACCCCAGATTTGGCGGCACCTTTAATATTTTTTTTTTTTCAAAATTTGACCGTTGAGACTCCTTGTGCTTTTCAGGGGTGCCACGTGGAACCTCCCTATTAGGCCACGTGGCATCCATTTATTCGTCCACTTTTACATGCTAACATCATGCTGGACACGTGGTGCCTTCTGGGTGGTGCCACGGGGCGTCACCTAGGGTGCCACGTGGCACATTTTTACTCATCCACGTGGCACCCTGAAAAGGCCAAATTCGAGTGACACGTGGCATGTTGGCGTCATCATGACACATGTCACCCTCTACGCATTCCACGTAGGTTGTACAGATGATGACATCATTCGTATTGATGTCGACGTCAACAATATGGATGCTGACTCATCCCCGCTCACTGGGCTGGGTTGACAAGAACTTTGACTGCTTATATCTTTTGATCCGTAACTCAGTTTGACGATCTGTTTGCGTCATTGGAAAGCTTGCGACGCGCTCTTCGTGATCATGCCATTTTAATTGAGTTTTTTGAACTTTGGATTTTTTTCCCTTTTCTGTCTAGTGAAGCCATTCTGAGCATCCTGGGTTGATTCAGTGCGTTCTGGGACACTTTTGAAACTTCTGTGATGTTCCCTAGATCCATACAGATCAGTCATCTTCCTTTTTATGCCAAATTCTACAAGTAAAAGTATAGGTGTCGTAAACTTAAATAGAAAATCCTAAATGCAAGAGAAATCACTAAGATTTAAGGAAACAAGTTCATTTCGAGTTGGTAGGCTCAAATATGGTTGTGTTTACTAAACATGGTTCCCAATTTTTCCAAAGATACATCTTGGGCTTCGATCCCTTAAAGGTGAAATTGTAAATCACTAGAGATTGACATCCCTATTAATCTATGTGATGCATCATTTTTATTGTCCTAGTTGGCTCTTGTTAGTGGTTCAAAGGGTGAAGCTTCAGTTCCCAAACTAACATGGTAAAGTCTCTTACTTCTTAGTAAATCCTCCATATGGGACTTCCATGAGTAGTAGTTTGACTTGTAGGATCTCACTTGGACTAGCCATTTTACAATATGAAAGCAAGATGGCTTCAAAAGTAGAAATTGATTATTGATATAGAGAGATGAAAAACATATGTGGTTAAAAACAACGATACTAGAAACATACTCGGGATGACAAAATTATGTGTGTTTGAAGAAAGGCATAAAAGGTCAAAATGTTAACCAAGGTGCCATGTGGTAGGTGGAGGTTGGCTCACATGGTGGTGAGTGCACAATGAGGTCACTAAGTTATAAAATGTAAAAAAAAATTAAAAAAAATCACCCTCCTCTAGCTATGTCCTACAAGCTCTTTTTTACAAAGAAGTTACGTATATAACTAGAGTGATTCACTTTTATCATATAAATGAAGTTCACTTTTACAATAAAATTATGTTATAACTTAAGTTGCATGCAAGAAAATAAATAAAAATAAAGTTACTTTATGATACAAATTACATGCATTTTTACAAAAAGTAACTTAAAAAAAAGGAAGACTTGAACACAATACCTTTATTTCTAGAAGGTAACTTCTAACCAAGTATTTATGAGCTATAAAAAAAGTATATAAAATGTTAGAAAAGAGAAGAAAGCCTTTTTTTCTAAAAAAAATTTAAAGCTCCGAACCTCCTCGAAGTGCATGTTTATCGTGAAACCCCTTGTTTTTGCCTCCAAATCTTAGAGATAAATTAGATCTTGGGAAAGCAAAAATATTTTTGGTTGAATGAAAAGTATTTCCAACTAGAACAATGATTTGAATGGATTGGAGCAGTTTACTCAACCCATAAATTCTCAAAAATAGTAGAAACCAGGAGTCATTTTTTGCAAATGACATAGTTTTAGAATCTTGAAAATAATAGGAGTGGATCTTCATAGGAGCTTTGACACCATGTTTGAAAAATAAGGTATATTCACATAGGTCAAACACCTTAAGGAAAATGTTCACACACATAAATAAAAGATCGATACACTAGTATTTACGTGGTTAAAACCATGAAAGACAGAAACAATTCATGGCCCCCTCCAACACAATCGCTCAAAGCAATACATTAATTCAAAGAGGAAATAGATTATATGTACATATCTCAATATTGATCATCAAAAAATGACCTTCCATGCTCTTTAAATGGAGATCATGGATCAATTGAGTGTTAAGCCTTGGATAAAATGTCATTAATATCGAGGAGAAGATGAATGGTCATATGACTTTATGTCTAGAACATAATGATGACCATTGGATTAGTTAGTTACAAAAGCACATTAAAGACACACACTTTACCTAAAGACACAATAAACCAAGTTGATCTTAACTAACTCCTAAGTGTCTAAATATCCTAGCATTCATTTTAATATAGATGACTTCAAACATAACCAATTTATATAAATAATCAAGATTTAAAACTTACTATCATTTAAATATAGGACATTGTTATACTAACACCCCATTCCAACCATGGAGCTACATTTAATGAACAACCATTCTACTTACCTTCATTAAAATAATAATAACAATAATAATAATAATTCTTTTATAGGGCTCATTAATCATGGAAACCCTTTATAGGAGCATGGCCCATAAAACAAGCAATTAGAACATGAGAATATATGCACATAAAATGGTTTACACTTAAGTAATAATACATTTTATGTAATAATCGAGTGAGGATAAATATTTTTGAATGTATCTTGAAGATGTATCATTTGTATACTCATGGTGTATAGATATGCATTCTGAGGCATGCAATGGTGTCTTGTTGGCAGGTCAAAGTTTTGCATACCATATGACAAAGTTCTACACCACCCCATGAAACTTTGACCTTGTGGCGCTAGTGAGGAGACTAACATGTGATAGGATGATTATATAGATAGACTAGGAGAAATAATATAACTTCAAGTTGTGTTCTATGATAGCTATCCTCACTAACAATAATGATAGGAACAATATATAGTATAGAGATTTGGACACATAGTTTTAGATAAAAAGATTTAATTATTAGACATGTGTCTAAAGGTTTATGTCAGTTTTACTTTTTAATAGTTGTTTAGGTCTATCAATATTTGATCTAATTTCGTAAGGGTTGTTACTGCCCAAATTAGAACCCTTTGTGAAAGCCCTTACAATGGTGCTATGGGGGTAAGCACACCTAGGAAATGTATCATTGTCACCTTGGCATGGTTTGCCCTTCACTTTAGGCCAATTCCTTGAAGCCACAAGAGGTATCCCAATTTATGGAAATGAACATGTAAAGTATCTTAGTGTAGTGCATGATACAGTTCACTTCAATAAACACACACCTCAATATACAGTTAGATAAACCAATGCTAGTCAAGTAGCAAGATGTCTTAATAATATTCAACGAGAAACTAGGTCATAAGATACCACAATATAGATATGGATATGAGATCATTAATAAGTGATGAAATCTGAAACAAATATGCTACAACAGAAATATAAATTAGCACTATGATATTACACGTTAGATGAAGAAACGAATACCCTTTAATGCACAAGAGTGGGATCCAATGACATAAACCAAGAATAAATGATATACTTGAGTTTCCTCTTGGATGTGTGCTGAAAATTGGACAAGATTTTTGTTGTCCACAAATTCCAGAATCTGATATATGATCAATAATGTAGAAAATGCAGATTTTGGGTGAGGAAAAGCACCCCAAGGTTGCCTAAAATCACTTGTAATGATAAACCTTAGGTACTTTGGCCGGGAAAATGAATAAACTATGTAAAAAAAGCACATGAATCAATGATTTCAAGTATAAATTAATATTAAATTAAGTACCTCAGATCAATTTCGGTTGTGGGGTGGCTTAGGACGGTTACTGTACCTACGTCAAGGGGTTCACAAGTATGGAAGTATTTACTCAAATCGATGCATATCATGTTGCATTGGATTGCATGGTATCCAGGTTCGGGGGATTCCATTTTGGTTGGCAGGGACTACATTTTGGGTATGGGAGTGAAAGCCATCCTATCGTCTGAACTAATCAATGCTATAAATCTGAAAGGGGTGTATTACCTCTTTCAGGCTAGTCATGACTGGTGCTTGGGCATAGCAGGCACTAAGTGGCTCACCAGCGATGATTTGGAGTTAGATGGTCGACTAGCAAATGAGTGGTCGAGTTTTCGAAATGAACTCATACAAAATGGGATTCTTCTATCTAGGTGGCCAGATGAACTTAGAAGGTCGGGAGGTAACTCATCTGGTTTTATCATAGTAATTTTTTTTTATGAGGCGACCGAAAGAAGGGAAAAGAGCTTGGTGGTCAGCGGGTAGCAGAGGAAACTTTGGACATGGAACTGCCCACTAAAACTCAAACTTTTCATTTGGCTGATGGTGGAGAATAAAATTATCACATGGGAGAACCTTCAGTGTCGTGGTTTCAATGGTCCTGGCTTGTGTGTCCTATGTAATTAGAGTCTGGAATTGGTTTTTCACCTGTGTGTGGAGTTTTCTTTTGTGCGCACAGTCTGGACAACTATCCTTACATATAGGAATTTATCGGGATCTTAGTTTGGAACTACTATCACAGAGTGTTTTAAAAATTGGTTTTTGGGAAGGGCTCGAAAATCCGCCTTACCTATTTTCGTCTGCCGGTATATTTGGAAGGATCGTAACTTTGTTATTTTTGAAGACAGGAGACCCTCGGCTCAAAGAGTGGCTATCCAGGTGGCCATAGCGGTGGATTCTCTTTCTTCTCCGGTGATAGCTCTGGTTATGAGGAGCAGAGCTACTAGGGGCGAGGTGGACGACGTTGTTGGCTGGTTTGATGGGGTAGTTGAAGCCTCTGGAACTAATAGTGGGGCAGGAGGTATCATCAAGACACTGGACAATCGTATCTTCTAGTGGATTTTAAATTGTGTTTCAGGATCTAATACTTAGGAAGAATTGTTGGGTGCATGGGCTCTTCTGACTCTTGCGTCTAGGCTCTTTATTACTGATATCAATGTGAAGGGAGATTCAGTGATTTTCATTGACTGGCTGCGTGATAAAGGGCACCTATAGGTGATATCCTTGGAATGCTGGAAGGACAGATTGGTTGATCTTATAAAACTTTTTCAGCATATTTCTTTTGAACATGTTTATAAAGAAGACAACTCGGAAGCGGCCAACCTTTCAAAGAAAGCACTTCATAAGCAACCTGGGAAAATTATCTATTTTCAATGTGTTGAGGAACATGAGGGTCCTCCTTTGTCAATAGATCTTTTCTAGGCTCCAGATGGCTTTTGTAACTCTGTGGGGTGATGGGATATAATACAGTGTCTTTTAGCTTATTAATGTTTGATGTAAAGGAACAGTTTTTTTGGGTTATTGGGAGGGATTTGATTAGCCAATCCATATTTTTTTAGGTTTGTGGAGATAGAATGGAACTTGGATATCCAATAGATGTACCTTTTGGACATGGCGGTGATGGTTCTATGTATCGGAACAGTTTATAATTTAAATAATATAAAGTGAAATTTTATGTGGAAAAAAAGTATAAATTAATAATAACCATGCAATTAGCTCAAACTTGCAAAGAGAGGTGGTGAATCCCCTTAGGGTTTCACCAAAAATCTCCAAATTCAAATATAATCACTATGAACCACTTGGGAGATGAATTTCACCGTTAGATTGTGTTATATAACCTTGATAAAAGAATGAAATATAAGACATTGTATGGTTAGAATGCACCTTTTAGGGTTAAACCTTAGCTTTAGGGTTTCACCAATTCTAAATTTTCTTATTGTAATTTAATTTCCA
>SNQJ01S0008062.1:152480-164512 GCA_010110895.2 Picea sitchensis
GGTTTTTGGTTGGTTGTTCTGGGTAAGCTCAATGCCTCGTCTCCACTTAAGGGGTCATGAAGTATGCCCCTCTAAGAATTGGTTATCCAATGTTTATGGATTAGAGTGGGGGACTAGGGCCTCAAGGCTAGTAGTCACTTGTCTAATCAAGATCAAACATGAAAACCAAGGCCCTACAAGAAGGGTTTCCTCAAGGGAAGGCCTTCACCAACAAGATCAACAATAGATTGGAAATAAAACTTAAAACCCTTGCCAAGGAGCATAAAACTAATCAAGACAAGAGATTGAGTGCTTACAAAATCAATTGAGGATCGATGAGATACAAACCCTAGAGACATCCTCCTTCCAATTGATACTTGATATCCTTCAATGGATTGATCTTGTTAGCTTTAGTATAAGTCTTGTATAATCACAATAATCTTTGATTAACCAAGAAAATAACAAAGAAAGATAGAACTCCAAAAATTGACACCAAAACACCAAGTAAATATCTTATATTAATAGCTTATGAAAATGATCTCTAACAATTCACAACAATTTAGAATGAGAGGAGTGCCGCTATTTAGGTGAGACCTTTAACTCCTTCTCATCTTCTATCCCTTAAATTAAACCTAAGAAAATAAAATAAACAAAACTTATCATCCACATAAAAAAGGAGACTAAGTCTAACATACAAGTAATGATGTTATAATGTGCACAAAACCCTCATGAGAGGGGATGTCACCCTTGAAGGAGGAGAGAGCAGCCTTGGGTGCTCAACATTCCCATGAAAAGGGCCTCGAAACATACTTAGGAAGCCTCCCAAGCAAATAAACCATCAATGTCTCACCTCGTTCGATGCAACGAACTCATGAAAATGTGTAAGGATACCTTTGAAAGCGGACGACTCCTTAAAATGGGATCGTAAGTCTTCTTAACATGTATTTTAAGTTATTTCCACATCATAAAAGGTACTTTAAGTGAGTGCCACATCATCCTTTAAATAATAATCCTTTTAAAGTCATCTAAAAGTGCCCACGGTTGTCATAAATAATTAAGCATGGGTCAGCCCTCATGAATTATGATAATAAGCTCAAAAGGTGACCAATTTGGTGGGTCTTCTCCATTTTACAACGTGGCATGTGTACATGAGTTCTATGTGGATGTAAATAGTCCCTTCATGTCTCGGAGGGTGTATTTCGTGGCTTGGGATATGTGAAATATCTAAAAAAAAAATAAAAAAAAAATCAAAAGATGCACATGTGTATAATCATCTCCACGAGCTCATGGCCAAAGTGTGGTTATACATAAGAAAAGAAAAGAGGTCTATTTAGGGTATAAAATAGGTGTGTTAAATCATTGGTGTGACAATTCTTACAAAGTGTAATTATTTTTATAGAGAAAATAAAATAAGTGAGTAGTTAGAGTTCATGTAAATCATGTATCCTAGTAGATCCACCTCAAAATGCTCAAATATCTACTCAGGATATAAATGCCTGGTTTGATGGGAGTTACTGTGATCCGGATTTTATGAGCAGAACAAAAATGAATACAGATTATTATTATTCTTAACATAGAGACACAAGAATAGCAGAGATACAATAAAATTGGTTTCTATTCAATAAGAAAATGTGTTGAAACTGTAAAATAATTTAATAGTTTTTATTTTATATGTGTGGAGATTAAAACCTCAACGTTTACATTAATACCATTGGAAAGAAGATTACATGAGTTTGGTCTTTGATCTTCCTTTGAAATATGAGTGCTTTAATCATTGGTTAATCCCTAACCATTCATTAAGGTAGAAAGGGGAGTGTTAATGTGAAATGAAATTCCTCCTTTGAAATATGAGTGCTTTAATCATTAAGTCATTGGGTAATCCCTAACCATTCACTAAGGGTAGAAGGGGGAGTGCTAATGTGAAATGAAAAACATGTTCATTGCATTTATCCAAAAAAGTTGTTAAGATTTCCAAACTTATTAGAAACACTAACTTAATGGATTAAAGATATATGTTTTATATGGAAATCATGATATGTTAACAAACATAATTGTGAAATTTAAGACTTTTATTTGAGTTTAGGATTGAGTGTTACCTACCAAAATAGATATCAAGACTAATACTTGAGCTCAAGACTAAGTCCTTATCCACTTAAATGGCATTGCATTATACTTGATTTTAGAATTAGGAAAGTGTCTACTAAATAAATCAAAAGAAAAAGACTTTGCTTAAGCTTGAGCCAAGACCTTCCACAAAGATCTTATCTAATCCAGGTGGATATTGGTGGCCACCCACCTGTTCCAAATTCCAACTGGCCCATCTGGACAATTTTTAGTTCAACGCGTTTCTCTGTAATGGGGACATTTCTTTGTAATTGTGGGTTTTGCACTTATGGGGATATCCTGAAGGCCTACATAGCATCCAGGTGGATATTGGTGGCCGCCCACTTATTCCAGTTGACTTATTTTGGAAGTTTTCATATAAGTACATCTTTTTGTACTTCTAGGGTTGTTTTGGGGCTCTAAACAATGTTTTTTTGGCTTGTCACAGTCAAACTGTAGATGGAGTCAAAGTTTGATGGCATAATGCGTAGTTCTCGAAAAGACCTTTCCAATGGGCTATCACACGCCTAAAACAGATATCATATGCAAAAGTTACGACCCCAGGAAGTTAATGTACTAACTTATCCCAATAGGGCCCACATGATTTTTGGCTCTTCATCTCCTAGGGTTAGGTTTTTGGATGTCTAGGGTTTTGGCATTCATGTTTATCAAAAAAAGACCTTCAAAGCCTCATTGTAATGATCTTCTTGTGAATGAGCATAGTCATCACATATCTTCTCAGAGATAAAGCTGCCACCATTCTAGTGAGTCTTGCACTCTGTATTTTTACAATCTATGTACATTTCTTTCATTAATAGAAATCATGTATTATTGTATTTCTTTGTTTCTGGAAATTTTTATGTGTATTTCATTCTAATATCTCTGCTTTCATTTCGTTTTGAAAAGAAAATATGGATCAGTGGTATTAGAGCAGGATGCTCTTGATCGTTTTTTTGTGCATGTCCCCGATGAGGTCCGAGTATAGCAAGTTGGGTCTCGAACTTGTTTCTCTTGAGGAAAACTGCTCTCGCATGCCCAAGAAACCCTCTATGGTGGAAAAAAAAAAACGGTGGAGAAGACAATTCTATTAAGATGTTTCTTGAGCAAGCTCTCACGTGATAGAGGGACGAAATGATGGAGAATTTTACCCACATCCTTCGATGCTAGCCGATAGCAACAGGTGCATCTTCATCAAGCGACCACTTTGGAGGAACCTCTCCCTTTAAGGTACAAATTAATTTTGATATTCCTGTATTTGAAGGATAAATAGATGTGGATGCTTTAGAAAAATGGTTGAATCTACTAGAAGGTTATTTCTTTGTTCACAATTTTTTCGACAAGGAAAATATCACCTTCACACTCCTCAAGGCTCTCCCCCATGTCAAACATTGGTGGGAAACTTACTGGGAGAAAAATTCCACAGAGGAATCAAGAATATATGGGGCTAAACCCACTTGGTATTTTTTTGTGGATGCGATCAAGGAACAATACTATGCTATTAATAACTATGAAGACCAATGCATGAGATGGACCACACTCCGGAAAGAGAAGAGCCAAACAGTGTCGAAGCTCACAAATACTTTCCATACCTTGCGCACCAAGTTGGGTATCAAAGGCTCCAAGTGGCATCTGGTTCTGAAATACCGTGGGACTCTGCATAGGTACATCCAAACCGAAATGGATTTCCTAAACATCTCATCATTGGGAGTTGCCTATCGATATGCTATCAAAATCGAGCAGAAATTTAGGCACCAAAACAAATGGGAACTCTGGTCTGCAAATCCGCAACAACCAAAGCATGGTAAAGATGACCCTAACCAACAGCCTCCCAACAACCAATCCAAGATACAAGAAAAGAATGGAAAAGGAAAGACGAATAATGACACTCGGAAGTGGTGCGACTTCCAAAAAATCCCATGGCACAACACCGATGAATATCTTTTGAAATAGTCATTAGTGGTCAAGGTCAAAGACAAGGAGCCGAACCCTGATTCGAAATCTGATCCAGAAAATATTGAAAAAAGACAGATCATCAACGCAAAGCCAACTGCTATTGTCGTGACCGCAACAATTCAACCAGAAGAACCTGTAGATCCTTAAGAGGGGGAACGCCTCTTCCATTCACAGATGTGGATGAAGGGGACGTCATTGCATTTCATTGTTGATAGCGACAGCCAGAAGAACCTCATCTCAGTTGAGGTCGTCAAACAATTGGGGTTGTTGACAACACCACACCCACAACCATACAACATCGGGTGGCTTCACCAAAGACGAGATCTTTGTGTCAACCAACAGTGTTGCATATTCTATGGCATTCAACCCTTCAAGGATGAGGTAGTGTGTGATGTTTCCCCCCTTGATGTATGTGATGTTTTTTTGGGCCAACCATATATGTGGAAACGTCATGTTGTTTATGAGTCTCGACCCTGTAGTGTCATTAGTACTCTGGGGGGTCATCTCTACAGGATACTAGAGGTAGTTTCGAATATTGTTCCACCAAAACATTGCCGCAAGGTAATATCGCATATTGCAAAATTCATCCTATTCACAGTTTGTTCAAAGGATGCACAGAAGGCCACTACAACCATTCTAGCCTCAACACCTTATATCCAGCAGAATCATATCACAAATATTGTTTCTTCACCTACGATGGTACCTACACAATGCCCCTACAAGCCCAGAGACAATACGTTGGTGGAACAGATTCAAACCCACCAACAACATGTTCATGACAGCCTTCCACAGACCAAGCAGCGCAACTTCTCCAAAAAGGCACGCATCTCACCAAGATTCAGATTCAGAAAACGCTTTCCCCTCTTCCTCGAGCTCTCAACACAATGGATAACATTGCTTCCTAAGGGGGGAGGATTGATCCAGGTGGATATTGGTGGCCACCCACATGTTCCAAATTCCAACTGGTCCATCGGGACGGTTTTTAGTTCAGCACGTTTCTCTGTACTAGGGACATTTCTTTGTAATTGTTGGTTCTGCACTTACGGGGCTATCTTGAAGCCCTACACAACATCCAGGTGGATATTGGTGGCCGCCCACCTATTCCAACTGACTTATTTTGGAATTTTTCATGTCAGTACGTCTTTTTGTACTTCTAGGGCCATTTTAGGGCTCTAAACAGTTTTTTTTTTGGCTTGCCACAGTCAAACTGTAGACGGAAACAATTTTTTATGGAATAATGCATAGTTCTCGAAAAGACCTTTCCAACGGGCTATCACACACCTAAAATGAAGATCATATGCAAAAGTTACGACCCCAGGAAGTTAATGTACAAACTTACCCCAACGGGGCCCACGTGACTTTTGGCGCTTCATCTCCTAGGGTTAGGTTTTTTGATGTCTAGGGATTTGGCATTCATGTTTATCAAAAAAATGTCTTTAGAGCCTCATTGTAATGATATTCTTGTGAATGAGCGTAGTCGTCACATATCTTCTCAAAGATAAAGATGCCACCATTCTAGTGAGTCTTGCACTCTGTATTTTTACAGTCTCTGTACATTTCTTTCATTAATAGAAATCATGTATTGTTGTATTTCTCCGTTTCTGGAAATTTTTATGTGTATTTCATTGTAATATCTCTACTTTCATTTTATTCCAAAAAAAAATCCGGATCATTATCTAAGTAGAGTTAAGAACAAAGATTGTAATTGACCTTAAGACTAGAGTCTTACCTACACAAAAATCATGACTAATACCTATTGATACGAGATTTTAACCTCTTCAATGCATGAATTTACCAAATGAAAACCCTCAAGTTTGGGTTCCCACCCGTTAACTGTAAATCCTCTAATTTGTGTCTACCAAGTTCATTTTAAGTTTATTTGATCTTTTTTTTTCTTATTGTATTTACTTGGAAATGCAAATGCAAAAATATAAACTAATGAATTATAAAAGTATTGACTTTAGAGATAAGAAATAGAATAACTTTGAATGTGTAGCAAGTTAAAGAGAAAGTATTTCACAATAGAACTTAAACCATTTCCAGATTCAAAAGAATAAAATTAAAGACAATAAGATCACTTGAACTCTAAAACAAGTTGAATTCCATTTGTGTACTAGCAATATATTTGAACATATGATCAATTGGAACATTCACCAAGTATACTCACATTTGAATCATAGTAGAAAATCAACAAGTGAAGGAACATAATAATCCTCATGAAATCACCACATAATTCACATGCTAACAAACTTAGGGTTTAGACGACGACGACAAAAACTTCCTCTGAAATCAAATAGTCATTCTCTTAACTCTTTCACATGTATTTATACAAAACAAGGCGGGAGTTAAAAACTATGTAACTTCCTTCACAATTATTGTTCTTCCTCGTTGACTAATTACATAATTAGTTAACCTTGTAAGATAATCATTTAATTTGAATCCTCTTGGGAAAACAACATTCTCATTAACAGACCAAATTTTACATAAAATTAAAAAAAAACCAGCATTGGTCTAATCAATCATAGAAGTAAAAGCCAAGAAAAATGCCTTCTAGTGGTTAGGTATTTAATGTAACATTTAATTGAATCATTGTCTACACCATACAAACGTTGCTAGTGTTGTCTATCTTGCGCTTGCAAAATCTCCAATTTATTAATCAAATCAGAGAGTGACGTAAAGGCATTTTCAATTTTGAAGCTGATAACTTTCATTGCTCTACTACTTCTCTTGCATCCTCGGGAATTCATGAATATCCTAGATTAATACTTTATAGTTTCATTCATTTTCCTTATATTTTCTCATACATGATTAATATCAACTTCAAGTTTATCAATATCCTTAGACACCATTGTACATAAACTTGTAAACTTTCTAAAATGTGTGTAAACTCATGTTACAATAATATGATTTTATCTAAACAATCTCATTTCATGGTTATATCTGAAAATATCCATGTGAGTTGTTTGAAGAGCTATTATCATTCGAAATAGAACAAATAAATAAAACTTGGTCTCTTAGGAGGACAAATTCCTTCGACTTCTTTATGTCAAATGATTTCTTATGCCTGAGAATTTGAACCAATAGAAAATGATAAGCAAAGTGAGCCCCTTACAATTTATCTTTGTTTTGTAGAGGGACTTGGTCAAGCATTGAGGACTCTGGGGTCCTTTTAAGAATTAGGGTTTCAAAGGTAGACTTCAACCCTTTGCTTCAACAAATTAACACTACTCTATGGAAACGGTGGACCTCTCCACAAACTCGGCTCATGGGGGCTCGAAAGGCTTCTTACATTATTCAAAGTATATTAGAAGTTTGTTACCTCGAGTCCAAAGAACATAGTAATCAAGCATTGGAAAAATGAATGAACTCGTGTATTTTCACTTGAATAAACAAACACCTCTTTTGGTCTCAAGTTGTTTAGAACCAAGGCATTGAAGAGATCAAACCAAGCATCTTCCAAGGTGAGCCCTACCATTACCTTGAAGCTCAAGAAATAGAATTTGGTTTTCTATTTGAATAAGGATAAATGAACATCCTTTTAAGCTTCGAGCACTTATTAATGAGGTCCTTAAAAAGAGAACACCTTTAGGGATATCTCATTTGAATAGACATCCAATTCATCTATTCTAGAGTACAAATCATTTGGGACTTCAAAGGTTGAACTTTTAAATCACTTTATTATCAACTTGTAGGTAATTATTTTAACTTTGAATTGTCATAAGTCTCGTAAAAGTTAGGATGGGTCTTGCCACTGAAATCAAAGCTCGAAACAGTAAAGGTTTATGGCACTTACCTGGAAAATAAAAATCCATAAGCATGTTGAGAATAATGAGATCCTTTGGAGGTCCTAAGGGGGTCTAAGTCACTTACTATATCAAACCTTAAATATGTAAAGGACTACCAAGCAATTGTCAATTAAATTATAGGATATATACTCACGATGCATGACTAAGGCCAAAATGGCCAAAATATTTAAAGGGACAAAATTTAACTACTTAAGTAACAAAGGTTTCATGAACCCTCTATTTGAATGATACAAAGAACAAATATAAATTTAAAACTCGGTTTGATTCTTATTTAATTTGAACTAGAATATACTAGTCTAAATTACCTAGAAGGTTGAAAACTTAGGGATGGACCCGTAATTGGGTATGGGCATGTTGAGAGTTTAACAAATGATGACTCACTAGACAAAGCTAATAACTATAGTTTGGAAACAAGGAAAAGGAAGAGGGCATGAATTGGAACAAGCCTTTTTTCGTAATTCCATAGTGTTGGTGTATAAATGAAAGCATTGGAACTGACCTTATAGTTGTATCCATGAGTGATAATCTTTGTGGTGAGATTGATAAGAAGTGACAACTCAAACTCCTAGATAACCATATTATTAGAAATAAATGTTATTAGTTTCCTCATTTTAGTGTACAACATCTATCCCTTTGACCTTTATAGATACGTTGTATTTTAGATTTTCTAGTTATGACTATAGATTTCTCCTCGAGTGTTACTATTTTAATGATCAAGCATCCATAGCCTCACAGAGTCACCATTAGGTCACAAACACTACTATACTACCAACTGGTCAATAGCATCGGTAGGGGGTGTCTTCATTAGCCTTTTTTCTTAACTCCTCAACACCACCACCACCACCACCCCATGGACAATTTTCCTTATGAAATTGATAGCGGGGAGAAGAAGCTCTCAATGGGTTATATTAATAGGGGTGATCACTTTATATTGGGAGTTTTAAAGTCGGACATAACAACTGTATAATAAAATGTGTGAATTTCAATATTAAGGACTTTACTTTTCACCCTCAAAAGGACTAACCCCATAAAATTAGTACATATCTTCCAAAGAGGTGTTATCGTTTTAAGTCTCAATAGCCAACCAACATTACTCTGATAGAGAAACAATTGCAAAGGTGTATCTCAAGATCATTATGCCAATTACAACACTCCTATGAAGTAAATGAAAAGAGGGACAAAGACACTTCATCCATTTATTGAGGCAAAAATGAGATGTCGGAAATTAAAGATCTATTATATGAGCCTAACGGGATGAGCTATTCTAAAGGATAAAAAGGGAAAAAAATCCTAACTACTATGTACAAGTTAATGCACCTTGAAGGCAAGCTATTGGAAGTAACATTCTAGATGTTGACCTTTCATAGTTAGAGAGAACTCAATTTCCTCTAAGTCCTAAAGAAGATATGTACTTTCGCCAATCTTTTGTGCAATCTTATACGGACCAAGCCATTTGTTGAAACTTTGTATGTTTACCTTTCGGCTCATTCCCATGTTAGAATGAGGTCACGTGATTTGAAATATTTATTTGAAGTACTCTCATGAAAATATTGTCATTTACTAGGATTTTATGGGCAAATAACTTTCATTTCATGTTCTCTCTTTCCTCTTCCAATTTCAACAAAGAAATTCAACCCTGAAATCCTAGGACTTCTTCTCCTAACACATTTTAGTATAGTTATTATTATGACAAAAATATGTATTAGGGAAGCATGTCCTCCTCATAAACCAAGAAGTAAGAACAATTCCCTAGGGCCATTTTGGGAGTCATTTTATCAACCCATAGGCATTAAACAAAGCATCAAGTGTCAATCCCTTCAATGATCAAATATAATGTGTTTTAATCCTTATCAAAATATTATTAGTTGATTTTTCAAAACCATTTCCCCATGGGAAATGATTTAAAGAATATTTTGTAAGGATCCTCTTTCCAAGGCGAAAGTTGTTTTTTCAATCGATCAAAATCATTGAGCATTATCAAACACTAGCTAAGGAAATTCAAAACCTAGTAATAATAATTTGCTCTAGGAATTTTAATGACAACCCTAGCGGTAATATTTGTCACAAAAATGGCTTCCTCCCATTGGGTACAATATTCAATGATCATTAAAGCATACATGTGTCAGTTGAACCTTCGGGACTCCTTCAACCCCTTTGTATCCTAGATCAGAAATGGACTAAAGTGTCTATGGATTTTATCACAGGTCTCCCTAACTTAGAAGGAAAGGATAACATAGTTGTAATCATATAATAGTTAACCAAATATGCCCACTTCATTGGAATCTCATTGAAAGGTAAATCTAGTGAAATCATTGATAACTATGTAAAAATATCTATAGACTCCATGGATTTCCCAAGGTATTGTTAGTGATTCAGTCCCCAAATTTACCAACAACTTTTGGAAGTAATTGTTCCACCAAGTAGCCACATTAACCCTGAGCACTTCATACCACATACAAATAGATGGACAAACAAAAGTGGTAAAAAATTCCTTCAAGGATACTTGAGGAATTTTGTGACTGGTCGTCAATCATAATGGAACAATTGACTACATCTTGCAGATTGGTGGTACAACACCTCTTATCACATGTTGACAAACATGACTCCCTTTGAATAGTTATATGGATATCCAACACTTACAATAAAGAGCATGTTGTCACCAATTTCAAAGCTCTTGTTGTGAAAAACTGCTTAGCCACTTCCAATGAAATCCTTTGTATTCTAAGAATCATCTCAAGCAATCAAGGAACCAAATCAAACAAGAAACTAATTTGAAGGGAATTGTTCATTAATTTGAAGTAGGAGACTGGGTGTTCATCTAACTCCAAATGTACAAGCAAATCTCGCTCAAAAATTACAAAAACCATAAACTTACGACCAAGTTTTATATCCCTTACCAAATCTAGAAGAGACTAGGCCAAGTAACCTATGCTTTGGATATAGAAAGCAAGGGGAAGTTACATGATGTTTTCCATGTTTCATGTTTGAATAAAAATGTGGGGTCAACCACTCCTATACATATGGAACTACCCCTTTTGGATGAAGAAGGGAGAATAGTATTGAAGCTCGAAAGTACCTTAAAAGCCAAAACCAAAGTCCTTCCTTCAAGAGATGTCAACAAACACCTCATCAAATGGAGGAACCTATTGAAAGATGAAACGACATGATAAAATGAATACTTTAGATCAAGACATTCGTATTTACCCATGCTTCGAGGATGAAGCATTTCAAAAGGGGATAACTAGTAATGTGTCTAAAGTAAACTAGATATTAGTTATAGGAAAACATTTTACAATGTATCATAATACACCAATTGTTTGGAAGAGTTAAAACTCTCCAATGTTGATTGTATATAATGGTGTACCATGCACAAGTAACCTATCATGAGTAAATAATAAAATATACTTTGTATAAAAGTTTCCTTCAAATGTTGTAAATACAAATTTAGATCATAATACTGCGAATATGTAGATGTTGGAATAAATTGAATGTCATAATACATAGAAGCTTTATTATATAAACCTTTCTAATTTACTTTATCTTCGACTTCAACTGTTGATTTACAAAGGCCTTGACCTTTCACAATTTTAGATGGCTTAACATCAAGGTCATACTTTTGGAGGGAGGTCATCCAATTTCCTCTCTTTTCTCCCAACTCTCCTTTAAACAGGGATATAATTTATGAGTAGGGAAATATCACAATGGTAAGACTCTTTGGGGTGTAGGGTTTAAATTTCTTCATTGGTTTAACCAAATCATATACTTACTTTTCTACTATCGAATAATTTAGTTCAACCCCTTGTAAACCTATACACATAAAGGCAATAGAAAATTCATTCCCCTCCTGGTCCTTTTGGGTCAAAACAACCACAATGAAATGTTCACAACCAAAAGTACAAAGGTATAAATATTTACCATAATTAGGGTTTCTTAACGCAAGGGAAACAACAATGATCACTTAGATATGTTTGAAAGCATTATATTAAAAAACTATCCATTGGAAGGCATAATTGTTCTTAACCATTTTGTTAAGGGGTTTGTAATGTCCCCACTTTGAAACATCATCACATTGCAGAGGTTTATGATGACCAGAGTAGCCAGATGGATGTTATAGCGAGTACAGGGATTATTGAGAGGCATTTTGGGGTCCGGCTTGCATTGCTCATCCCACTTCATCATTATGATCCATTT
>SNQJ01S0008062.1:205388-215985 GCA_010110895.2 Picea sitchensis
GCGCCAAAAGTCATGTGGGCCCCGTCGAGGTAAATTGGTACATCAATTTCCCGGGGTCGTAACTTTGGCGTACTATCTTCGTTTGATGCATATGATACCTTGTTAGAAAGATCTATCTGAGGACTACAATAGTTGACAAAAAATATCATGAATCTATATTTCAAGTGAACCATGCCCAAAAAACGTCATTTAGGGCCTCAAAACGGCTCTGAAAGTTCAGTACCTGAAAACTACCAAAAATAGTAAATTACCAATATTGCCAGAAAATAATTTTGAGCTAGTTGGAAAAGGTGGGTGGCCAGCGATATCTACCTGGATCAGGATGCCCCCAGTCGATCCACCTGGCATAGGTACAAAACCTTTCCCGGGGTTCCATTGACTATGGAAGGGGTTGCCCCCGACTGACATTCCTTGCGAGGCAAACAAACCTGCCAAGGATTCCAAAGACCTTGTGTGGAGTATACTTCAGTCGTCACTCCCTGTGAAGGAATGTTACCTTGCAACGGGTTCTTTTGACCAAATATGGGGTTGCCCCCAGTCGAAAAAGCGACCGAAGAAAAAGAGTTGTTCACAAACACACTGAATAAAGAGAACGGCATAGATCCCATCGACGTTGTATAAGACAAAGGTCCTAAACTACCTCCACAAAACAAGCTACAATTAGCATTAGGTTTGATTGGCTACTGAAAAGCGCTATCGAGCGAAGGGGACGGAGGAGGTATATGACCCCCACTGTAAGGAATAACATTAAAAGGGGAAATAGTGCCCCTAGTTAGCCCTTGCAAGGGAGCGTTACATCTCCCTGCCCCCAGACCCATGGTCTATAAAGTAGAGTAAGTAAGAATTGAATTCATATCAAAGATGGGTATCCCATATGAGAAGGGAGCGATCGTCAAGTTCTGAGTGAACAAAATAGTGGTCGAAGTCGTTAAAGGTATCAGACCATTGCCCGAAGTTGTGGGTGTCGGGACAATTGAGGTCTTGACTGGCAAAGGTTGGGGAGGAGGTACGATGTCCCCTCCATTAGTAGTCTTAACGGGAGTATGAGGACTCCCAGACGAAGTAGTAGCATTCGCTTCCATTTCCGCTACCCGAACAAACTAGCGCTCAAAAGATGTCACCACGGGAGGGACAATCCGAATGAAAATTGGCGACGACAAGTCGGTGATCGGAGGATTTGTTGGCCTGAAACCTTTGGTCTTGAGGTCAGAAATGATGGATTTCTCTGGTGTCAGAAAGTCTCCTCTCGGAGCAGGATCAGGCACAGTTTCTTATGGCCTCGTCGCTTCGAACGATCCTTCTTGATCAAGTCTTTGACTCAACGGTGGCACAGGTGGCTCCAAAGTAACCGACGACAAGCCCTGAAGCCTTCACGACCTGCAGAGCTATTGATATTCCACTTTTTGAAATGATCAATCGACACAGTAAGAATTGACTAGCTTGGAACACAAAGCACTTACTAAAAGTGTCCTAAAGATAAATTAAGCATTTGACAAACTAGTGGGAAGGATGGTTACGACAATCGACACTAGAGCAACTAACCGGTGTAAGTGCAACTCGAACAAGGAAGCACCCTCCGGGCATACTCTGTGAAGAATGATCCAACGTCCACCCCAGGTACCGTGGTATACCCCCACAGTCACTTGTGTAAGACCATAAAATATGGGAAACTAGGTTTCCAGCTCATAGTTAGTCACCAGGCGGGTACAGTCGAAATTCAGGCAGATCATAATGAGCAGGATAACAAGTTTGAAGCCCTTCAAGGGTGCTGAAAGAAATTGTTCTGGAAGAAAACTGAGGATCTCGAATGGATTCAAGGTCCATGAAGCTCTGTAGGCAAATGTGATTTGTATTTTTCTCGAGAAAGACCCTCAATATACAATCCCCACTACGTTTATTCTGGCTTTGGAGGGGTTATCTCCTCTGCCTTTCCACACGCGACCTCATGTTTATCCCCTGTGTTAGAGGGGGGTCCCAACTAACTCTTACGACGGTGGACTTAAGACACTCCCTATCTCAGACTCCAATGTTTGTTTTAAAATGGCCTTGAAGAGTTTCCTCTTCACACCTAATTCAAGGCCCTAAAACCCTAAACTAGTCGATGAACCCTACAAACAGAAAGTCTAATATATTTTAAGTTAAGCATTAATTTTAAGGCTTGATTTACAAAAAGGAAGTGGCCATGCAACTAATGGTGTTATGCAGAGATGAATAAGGAAGAGAACTTTAAAGGATTTAAAAGCAAAAAGATACTACAAACTTAAAGCAAAGCTTGTAAAACTCTTTGTAAAATTCAACTTTTCTAATCAATGTTTCAAGATCTTGTGATTAAAAGTTTCCTAAAAAGTGCTTTCGTTTGACTAAACAAAACTACTTGTATTTTAGGAAATCAAAAAGAACTTTAAAACGATGACTCTTTTTCTTTTGCAAACAAACAACATAAGTTACTTTACCAAACTAAATGCAAGAAAATATATTCTTTTTTGATTTTTCAAACTGCTTTAACAAGAAAAACTAAAGTAAAAAACTTTTTTTTTTGTTTTTCAAATCAAGAAACAAGAAAAAAGAGAAAATTGAAACCAAGATTGACAGAGACTCCAAGCCAACCGCTTAAACGCAGGGATTCAAATAAGAAACCACAAGGAGGATCTAAAACTTGATAGTTCACTCTAAACCTTTAGGGCAAACAAATGAAAACTAAGGAACTAGTTAACCAAAACTTTAACCCAAGTTATGGCCAAAGAAGGAGACTTTGACAGGTTCAAGAAAGTCATGAGAAGCCTAAACTTTTATCAGGAAAGAGAGAGACCTCTTTTTGTTAAAAAACACTTTCAAGACACAGAGATGCAGGTTGTTGCATCAACAACCTACATATGTATGCGGGTTGTCTACTGTGCAGAGTGCATATGTACGCGGGCTGACCCAAAACAGGGCACATACACCTATGAGACTTTTCAAAAATAAAAAGACTAGGCAGACTGACAAGGCAGGGAAAATTGGTAGGTACCTTGTAGGTGACCAGAGACCCTTAAAAGACTCACTAAAATTGAATGAAACTCAAAAGGCAATCAAGAAGCCAATCAAAAACCCAAAAAGAATCCCTCTAAAACCCTAGAGGGACTCCCTAATGGAGTCTCCAATTCTACTAGAACGAAAATCCCCTTATAACTATACCAGGGTTCTAAGTATAGACAGAGCAATGACTCCCTTAAAATTCAATCTAATTCTTACACTACCCCAAACATTCCAGAATAGATGAACATAAAGCAATGAAAGAGTAAGTCAAAAATTGTACTTTTAATCCAACGTTTGGTGTTGACCCCATCAAGCTTTGTAGCTCCCAAGTCTTAAAGTCTCCTCCCAAAGCTGACCTGGATCCAGAACTAGGAAAACAATGCTACAAACATTATAATTATATTCCTCAATTAGGGTTATCTATCATTCATTATGCATAAACCAAATAAAAGAGATAAAGATATCCTTTGGGACAGGGAAACAGATTCTTTTATTCGATACTCAAAGATTGGAAATTACAACCTTTACAGGCTGACGCTCAGCGAACCTGGTTCGAGCTCCTCTTAAATTTTCTCCAATGGAAGGGAAGGGATTGTATGGGTGTTATAGCAATATTTGCCTCACCCTATGTGTTATCACATAAATTGTCTAAGGGTTGCAGGGTGACCCAATCCTTTTCTTGCGTGGGTATCAGTCTCGATTTCAAAGCGCACCTTTCAAAGCGACCCATTCCAGACTCGAATCAAGCAAACAAGCTAGTTCAGCTTCCAACAGTTGGGATTCCATGTGAATTTCAGATCGGTGGTTTGCGGGTGTTCGAAATCCGAAAGTGCATGAAGTATAGCGTAGAAAAAGGTCTGAAGTCCCAAGGTCGAGCAAAGGTTAGATCTGGACCATAGATCTCATCGGGAGAGATCGACAGTGGAAAATTATAGCGGGAATTGGGAGTTTGGAATATTTTTAAAGTTGTTCATCAAAGGTCCAAAGTCCCGAAACCCGAAGTGAGAAGGAGTCATCCAATCCAGAGGGACGCGTGGCACCAAATCCGAGCTGCAAAGAAAGTCACTTCGAGAAATTTGAAATGAGAGATGCGTAAAGCCCGAAGTGTCGAAGTGGCCGAAGCCCGAAGTTACGAAGCGCTCAGAGGTGGAGCCTCGGGTCACAGCCCAAGGTCACAAGCATGAAGGGGTGATGAAGAAGGAGTTGACACCTGAGGCTATAGATTTTGGAAGCGAAAAAGAGGAAGGTCGTGGGTTTCATAGGACCTGCAGTGTAGAGACGCCAGCAGCACACAGTAGCCCCTGGGCATTTAGACTCGTTGTAATCTTGAGAAGAAGCCTTAAATGAAAAAGGAGTGGCAGTTGATCCACTGTCTCACCCCATAAATGGAAAACATGCAGAGAGTAGCCGTAAAGGCAGATTGTCAATCTGAAGCTTCCTTATGGACAGATTTTCCTGTAAAGCACATAACTGCGCATGGCTCGCATCTGACATGAGGAGGCCTACACAATCTGATAGAGCAGGCACCGACTGAAAGAGTTAATGCAGTGGTCCGATCACGCTTCTGGGAGTTGCAGTAGTTTTGAGTATATATACTTAGTTTTGATATTTTGTTAGGGTGGATGGTTGAGCTAGGTGCCCTTATTGAAATATTTTGATGAAGAACTCTGGTTATCTGGTTATGTAACTTGATTTGAGACTTCTTGATTAATCTAAGTCAACTTTATTCTTCCATATTATTTGCCTCTGATACTGAGAGAGATCATGATTGATTGATTCGCATGGATTGTTGTAACTGTATTATGATGAATGTTTGATTATAGTGTTGTTATAATGTCTTTCAGTTTCCTTGAAAAATTGAATTCAAGAGGATCTTGTGTTTGAGTTTTTTTGCTACTTAGGCTGCTGGAAGACCTAATGTCCNCATGGATTGTTGTAACTGTATTATGATGAATGTTTGATTATAGTGTTGTTATAATGTCTTTCAGTTTCCTTGAAAAATTGAATTCAAGAGGATCTTGTGTTTGAGTTTTTTTGCTACTTAGGCTGCTGGAAGACCTAATGTCCATGGTAGACCTCTACACTTTCTCACCAAAGTATTCCTCCTATTCACCTTTACCCCAACTTACTAACTGAAGTTGATACAAGACCTCAATTGTTTGTGCATGCCAGCCCAGATTTTCTGAGTTAAAACGTTATTATATCGAGTCTTATCCATTTGAACCCCTTAAAACTCATTTACATTTAATGTATAAACTAATGGCTACCGGGCTTATCCTCATTACAGTCCGAGGGTGATTCCTAGAGCTAACATAAATGGCGTCGTTGTCGGGGATAGATTTGAGCAGATTGAAGAGCTCCATGTAAAGAACAACATAGATCCAACTCTTGATGGTAAACAAGAGAGGGATACATAAATTGACTGTAATCATCTACCTGGTGACTCCACTGGGGAGGATCCTATTGACAAAAAGATTAAGGGAATGACTAGGTATCATTTTATGAGCTTTCTTTGTGAACTTTTGTTGTTCTTTATCAGCTCATTTTTGTTTTTCCCTTCACATATAAAGAGGATCATATTTTTCTTTGTTTATTTGGTTGATCACCAGCCTTCCTTTATATATCCATCCTTGGAAGAAGCAGACCTGCTTTATGCCTGTGTTGTAGATGCTAATATTATATCCTCAGGTCAGCCTACTCATAAAGATGAGCTTCATATTGAAACCCCTCCTGAACTCAATCACCCTTGCAGCCCTGGGGAGGTTGAAACTGATCCACAGCCTCCTCAAATCTCATCACATCCTGCTGTTACTATTGATCCTTTCCATCGGTGTGTTAAGTCTCATATTCAGCCCACTAGTTTTCAAACTAGAATCAGAGACAAGTTGTTTAAACCTTTAAAGCTTCTGTATCATCTTCATCCTTATCCTCTTTATTTCTTTAAGTACTTTCCTCATTTTTCTGGAGAGGATCATGTTATAGTTGAGAAGCATGTGGAGGATTTCAAGAATTTTATTGATCAATTTGAGATAGTTCATGAGGATGTTACCATGAGGTTGTTTTCCAAATCCTTGTTAGGAGATGTTGTTGTATGGTTTAAGGGTTTGGGAGCTGACTCCATTGGTTCTTGGGTTGAGCTATACAAGGATTTTTTTAAGTGGGGGGTGAGAACAAGTCCCTTGATCAATACTGGGATGATTTTAATGCCTTGAGGAGAGGGGAAGAGGAAGCCTCGGTTGTCTTCAACATGAGATTTTATAGTGTTTATCAGAGTATGCTTGTAGATATCAGACCCACAGAGACTATTGCCATGGTGTACTATGTATGGCTCGGCATTCAGAGCTTGTCCTTCTCCTGAGAGAAAGGAAATCTACATCTTTATCATAGTTATTCATGGATGTTGAGGAAGTATAGGAGAACCTCCAAGCTTGTGGAAGGATTCAAAGTCAGTATCATCTCAACTCTGAACGTAAGGTAGTTTTTACCTGTTCTCCCTATGAAGAAAATACTGTGGATAATTTTTTCTTCGATGCAGGTATCCATGAGCAGCCCTGTCTTGATGAAAATCATGTGTATGAACAGATAGAAGCAGCAGTTACTACTGTTCCTGAAATGGATATTTTTAACTATTATATTCTTGATGAAATTATTGTTTTAAAGGTTGATCATAGACATGAAAGGCAGCCCATTTTTTATGGATATTCTAGTGATGATGAGCAACAAGCTTATCTTATATTTGATCACTATAAAGACAGTAAGGAACAGTCATCAGTGGATCAACAGCCTCCTACATTCAGCCTTCTTCCACTTGTACCTACAGTTCACAGCAAGCATCTTTTTGACCCACACATGCTTGTGGTTGTCATTCAATCAAGTGTGCCTGTAGAGGACATCAAGCCAGTTGTCAACAACTTTGAAACATTGAAGGTAACCTTTCATAAGTTAATCATGTGTTGCCTTCAGTTTCATGACCCTATCGATGAGTACATAAAGTTACACTTTTCAAATGCTTTGGAGCATGCTGGCTTGATCTTTTTATCAGCATTTGAAGGTAATATGGGTGATTATAAGAATGAAATTAGTCAGTTGTCACGCTTTCCTTATCTTTTATGGATCATTTGCAATGAAGCGAAGGATTGAGTTATCAAACAATTTGAATGGCTATGGTGGAAGTTTGCTTTCACCTAGCATTTTTTAAAAGTCAGTTAGCTTAGGTTTTGTACATAAATAAGATCCCTCGGGAGCAAGTGTGTTTGATTTCATTTTAGAATAGTGTACTTGTCGGCATGTTTTCTTCAGTTTGATGTTTCAGAGCATGACTCCATAGCCCAACAGCTAAGGCACTGGAATTGCGCATTCTTGGCAGCTTGCAGGGAGCATGCCATCCCCTGTGGAGCCTAATGTTATCACATAAAGTTTTCTAAGGGTCGCAGGGTGACCCAATCCTTTTCTTATGCAGGTATCATTCTCGATTTCAAAGAGAACCTTTCAGAGTGACCCATTCTAGACTCGAATCAAGCAAATAGGCGAGTTCAGCTTCCAACGGTTGGGATTCCATGTGAAGTTTAGATCGGCGATTCCCGGGTGTTCGGAATACGAAAGTGCGAGAAGTATACCGCCATAGAAAAAGGCTCGAAGTCCCAAGGTTGAGCAAAGGTTAAATCTGGACCGTAAATCTCATCGGGAGAGATCGACGATGGAAAATTATCGCGGGAATCGAGAGTTTGGCATATTGTTAAAATTGTTCGTCAAAGGTCCAAAGTCCTGAAACTCAAAGTGAGTAGGAGTTGTCTGATCCATAGGGACATGTGGCACCATATTTGAGCTGCGGAGAAAGTCACTTCGGGAAATTTGAAATGAGAGATGCGTAAAGCCCGAAGAGTCGAAGTGGCCAAAGCCCGAACTTTCGAAGTGCTCAAAGGTGGAGCCCTAGGTCACAGCCCAAGGTCACAAGAATGAAGGGGTGATGAAGAAGGAGCTGGCGCCTGAGGCTCGAGATTTTGGAAGCGCAAAAGAGGAAGGTCGCGGGTTTCATAGAACCTACAGTGTAGATCCTCCAGCAGCACACAACATCCCCTAGGCATTTAGCCTCATTGCAATCCCGAGAAGAAGTCGTAAATGAAAAAGGAGTGGAGGTTGATCCACTGTTTCACCCCATAAATGGAAAACATGCAGAGAGTGGTTGTAAAGGCAAATTGTCAATCCGAAGATTCCTTATGGACAGATTTTCCTGTAAAGCAAATAACTGTGCCCGGCTCACATCTAACATGACGAGGCCTGCACAATCTGACAAAGCAGGCACCGACTGAAAGCGTTAATGCAGTGGTCCGATCACGCTACTGGGAGTTGCAGTATTTTTGAGTATATATACTCGGTTTTGATATTTTGTTAGGGTCGATGGTTGAGCTAGGCTCCCTTATTGTAATATTTTGATGAAGAACATTGGTTCTCTGGTTATGTAACTTGATTTGAGACTTCTTGATTAATCTTAAGTCTGCTTTCTTCTTCCATCTTATTTGCCTCTGATAATAAGAGAGTTCATGATGGACTGATTTACATTATATTATGATGAATGTTTGATTATAGTGTTGTTATAATGTCTTTCAGTTTCCTTGAAAAATTGAATTCAAGAGGATCTTTTGTTTGAGTTTTTTCCTCCTTAAGCTGCTGGGAGACCTGATGTCCATAGCAGATCTCTATACTTTCTCACCAAAGTATTCCTACTATTCACCTTTACCCCAACTTACTGACTGAAGTTGATACAAGACCTCAATTGCTTGTGCATGCCAGCCCAGATTTTCTGAGTCAAAACGTTATTATCTCGAGTCTTATCCATTTGACCCCCTTAAAACTCATTTACATTTACTGTATAAACTGATGGGTACTGGGCTTATTTTCATTACAGTCTGAGGGTGATTCATAGTGCTAACACTATCCAAATTTGCTCGGAAGGCCTTGTTCCATTTCCCTGTGCAGACTTGAAGTCCCTTTTTGCAAATCCCAGAGCTAAAAACATTATTTTTCCACATATACATGCCTTATCTATTATACAACATGTGTATATGCACGTTGCACCACTACAGGCCGCATACATCGGGTTTTGTGCCCAAAATTAAAAAATGGTGTCGGGTTTCCCTGTCACGTCACAAGATTCATGATCCCTGACCTTCCATATACTAGGAACATTCTGACTCAAACCTTCAGTTCCACTTGAAGGCTATAAATGGGCCAAATCCGAGGTATGGAAAAGAGGAGAAGAATTCAACTTTGAGAGCAAAGTTACTCTGGAGAAATTATTCACTTCATATTGAGTCTGCATCCCTTTATCCTTTCAAGTCTGAACACATTGTTCAACCCCCAAGCTCTTCCCTACATGATTGAGAACCTCATTGTCTCTCTTATATAAGCCTTTCTTTGGTGGAGGATTGAAGTGGTGGAGGCCCGACTGAAAGGGGCTTACTTTCTTGGTTCTGAACCATGCCGACACGAAAGTTTGTAATTCATTCACTTATGTTGATTACATTTTAATAGAAATACTCTTTTCTCGTCCAATTAATATCTTGTGAATATTTGAATTGTTATTCCATGGGTGTATTTGTTTTGAATGTTAATGGATTATGTTATTGAATGTCCTAACATTATAAATTATCACCATATGCTTGTGTTTCTTAGTTGTTGAGGACAAGTTGTAGGTGTATTGCTTTGAGTCAAGTGCTCAACGGTGGACTTCATCGAACGTCTAGACGAGGTAGGCCTTTTATCTTGTCTTGTTAGCATATTTGTTTATATAGCATATATGAGATTAGAATTGATTTCTGTGGTCATTTCCGTTTGTTGTGGTTTACCCCTAGCCATAGAGATATTTTCCTCGTAACAGAATTGGTGACCATACTGGGGATATAATATTCTTGTTGGGGTTAGGAGTGTTTTTGTCCTTTGATTGCTCTCGTTTATATTGAGTTTCTTGTCGTATGACTGCTTGACAGCCTCTGTTCATTTTGAGTTTGAGTTTATGTGCCTTCTCCTTAGCCTGGCTGTGTTTTAACACATATACGCAGGTTTTTCCTGACAGTCGTGTACATACGCATGTTGTCCTTCTGCAAGAGGTGTATATACACACTTTTCTCTTGAACAGTCGCGTGCATCACCCTTTTTTTCTTGGTTGCTGGGTTTTATGGTTGTTGGGTAGGTTTTGTTGGTTGCTAAGTCTTCTTGGGTCTCTGTTATGACTGTTAAGTGTCTATAGAATGATAGGAACCTTTCTTTGGTTGAATTTTTGGGTGGTGCCTTTCTCATCATCCTTTTCATTTGATTGTCCTTGCATCTTGGGTTGGGTGTTTGCTTCTTGATATCCTACTTGGGTTGTCTCTATTTACATACAATAGAGTTTTTATATCAAGTTGTTGTTCAGTCCTTGCATTTTCATTCTTTTATATTGAAAATACAAAAAAAAATATTAGGTATTTTGCATTATTGGCATTTGATCTTTTGAGTCATTATCATTGATCTTAGTACATGTAAAGAAAGATTGCATCTTCTTTGGAATTGCAGAACTAAATTGAAATTTTCATTTTGAAAAACA
>SNQJ01S0008063.1:0-22541 GCA_010110895.2 Picea sitchensis
GGACCGATCTGTGGACCAATTGGATCATGCCACATGGCAGTCCGTACAGTCAGTATGATTGATGTGGCATGCTAATGTGGCACTGACATGGTGTGCTGATTTGATAGGGGGCAGCGTGGCCCAATGAGGGGTTGCCATGTGGTAGGCGGGAAATGCCCAATGACAACCAGTGAATGAATTACAAAAAAAACAATTGGCGGGTTAGCCAAATATGGTGGGCCACGCCAACTTTAGTAGCAAGTTGGAAGGACTTCTAGCGACTCCACTAAATTTAGCAGAAGATATTTATTAATGGAAAATATATATAACCAAAGTAATAAAAACAGAGTCTGTGGGATTTGACCCCGGAACCTTCGCATATGCCCAAACCTTAATACATTTTCCCATAACTAATGTGCCACGGGTAACTCTTGGTACATCCGCCAAGAGCCGGGGAGAAGAGGGGCGGACCATATGACCTACGGTCATGGATTTTGAGGTGGTATAGTCATTATTGTAGGTTGCAGAGGGCACGAAAACCAAGATGTAATTCTTCTTGGGCCTGGGAGTGCCAGAGTCGGATCGGAGCATGGAGACAATCATTTTAGGATAATTCGACGCCACCAATTCAATGGTGATGTCTGTTTTTGATCTGAGCATTATTTTTGTAGCTTGATTTCAAAATTAGGTATATTTATGTACTTGTCAAATTTTTGTTGCTGAGTTAATGAAAGAGCCTACCCATTTGAGAGAAGGACCTGAAGACGTAGTCCACCAAGGATGAACTCCGTTATCAAGTTTTTGTGTTTAGATATGATGCTTATGTCTCTTCATTTTGATTTTTCCCTTCTTTAATGATGCACTTTAATTTATGCTCATTTAATGCAATTCTTTATAAGTCACGATGAAAAGATCCTGGATCAAATGTACATTGAAATACCCATATGGGATCGAACCACTCCTTCATAGGGTTCATTAAAAATAATCTGAAAGACTCATTCGAAGGATGAGCTTATAGTACACGCATATGTTATCCTCATCAATCTTGTGTAAAGATAAATAGGTGCTCACCATAAATGACGGGGGGGAATTGGGAAGGGAACTTGTATTAAATCTATATTAAATTTTGGTAGCAAGTCACTCTTGAACATGCCACTCTTTCACTCCTCGTGTCAGATTGGGAAATCCACTTGTCTCTTGTTGGTCATAATTTTCTCCAAAGTTATATTTTGGTATGTGATCCTCATTTTTGAGTCATTGCTACCAAGATAGTTGTTGTGTCATCAATATGTTCAAGAGAAGTCCAACCAAAAGTTTTCTATCACGTTGGTCATTTTTTGCAGTATCAACGATCCCTGAGTCAGTCCTAAATCAATCTATACTCTGATCTACTTCAAATCCTTGTACCTGTTTCGTGTTGTTGATGGGGGATACATCAAGGCCCTCCTGCGAAAAATCACTTCCTATCGACTTAAACACATTATCTAGGAAGTTGGTTTAGAAACTTTACATTACCTTGGAACTTGCATGCCTCAATGAAAATTTTCCTCACCTTCAATGACATGTTTCATCAATGACCTTTGATCGAATGATTCTATGAGTGTTTTGAATTCAAATCATCTATTCACACTCAATAGAATGTACTTATGTACCTTGAGGGACATCGTCATCATTAGTGGTTCCTTTCGCACATTTTAATAGTTTTCATCATTGATGGTAATTAGATGGTTTCTACCATGCCCGACTTTGAAACCTATATTCACATGGTTAGATTCATATTATGGAAGGATAGAAATGAAGACCCTAGATCTCCTTTGATAAGATCTAGGTTATGATGAATATTTGAGAATGTATTATTACGATGTATCCATTATGTATGTCTCATGGATATGTTCGAATTTTGAAGGTTGTTATGACATGGTCGTCATAGTGTATTTTTGGTGGCTATGCTCGGATTTGAGTCATATCGGCATGGATCCCTTAGTGTAATTCGATGGCCATGACTTATCTTACTTGACATAGATCTTTGTATGTAATCTCTTATGCTTTTAATCATTTGTATTTTGAGTATGGGAATACTTGTTAGAATATATATAGAAGATGGTGTGCTTGTATTACCATTGAACGATGCCTTCGTCACCCAACCATGGGCCGAGCCTCCCCTCAGGAGCACCTTAACCTTGGCCGAGAGTTCTCAGGAAGAAAACCCTAGGCTAGATAGCCAAACAAAGAGTAAGCGCATCAATCCCAAGGATGGAGCATCACAAAAGCTGATCAGATAGTCCAAGCCCTAGCCAAAAGATAGTCCAAACCAATGCGAGAACCCAGAGCTGCTGGCATAGCTACTTTGCCAACCCTCCCCTCCAAACCTGCTTTTGATTTGCATAGCTGCCGTGTGAGCATAGCGGGAAACTACAATTACGAGATGTCTTGCAAATGAGGCGAGATTTGCCTTTGTATTTATGGTAGATCTTCGGTTTGTTGGGGCCAACTTCTCCTTACGGATAAGTGTTTTGTTCAATATATTGTGTATTTAAGGATGACTTCTTCTCTTGGAGCTAATAGCCTGGTATAAATCATCTTCTTGAGCCGATGAGCTTCTAGGGTTATCCAACTCATTAGGGTTTCTCTTGCTTCCAGTCTTCTATTCTCGTTAGGTTCACATGTGAGGTAAATACCTCCCATAGTGCCATAATATTAACACTCCCTCTAGCTAGGGGTATTTATAGGTAATGGACTTGAGCACAAAATATACCATTTGCAGGGTAGCATCAAATATAGTCATCTAGACCATTTCGCTGACTAGATCATGAGCATCACCATCATCATCAACTACATCATCTCTGAAACCATACTTCATCTGAGTAGTTAGATGATGCTAGATGAAGTCACTCTCACCATAGAGTGATACTAGTGGAGTAAAAGCTCTGAAATTTTTTCCGTTTGGAAAATCTTTGTTGATCATTCAGGTGAATGATGATCATCTCCAATAATTTGTTGTTAGTCTTCAAGGCAATTAGAGCGAGGATAGAACACACTGTGTCTATTCATAGTAGTACATAACTACAATCCGATTGGTTCACTACCACATCAAGTAATACATGAGTACTTGATATTGGCGTATGGTTGTGAGCGGTGAAACATATTCACCACAATGGTCTCATCTCTTGTCATATAGTCTTCATAACAAACATGCGAGAGCATCCTTGCATAGAAACAATGTTATGATAAAAATTGTATCATCACGGGCCAATCTTTCACTCCGTCACGTGAGATGCGAGAAAGAATGCATACCACAGTAGTCTTCATGCGCATAGAAACAATGTTATGATAAAGCTGAATCAGGCCAATCTTTCACTCCGTGCAGATGCGAAGAAATTAATACGCCCTCAGTATAGAATATCAATAATAATCATGCAGGCAACTCACCCCATTCTTCTCAACCAAGGAAGAAGGATTGTTGCATGATTTAAGGCACGTACCATTTCTCACCTTGGGCCATTCATGACACTAAACAAAGTGTAGCTTGGAAAGAATGAGTGCGCCCTAGAAATATTTAGACCATTTCCTTGGCCACAGGGCATTCCCTCGACGCGCCAACAAAAGTGTAACTTGGAGAGAATATATAACCCCTAAGGAATATTGTCTGAGCTATTCTTGATCGAGATGGATATAGGTGGCCACCACCTTTTCAAGCGTAAAACAATTCGACATTTTGGCAATTTACTATTTTTAGCGAGTTTTTGGGTCCTGAACTTCCAAGGCCATTTGAGGGCCTAAATGAAAGTTTTTTGTGATATCCTCAATGGTTGAGCATTATTGATCCACCAAAACAGATCTCCTTGACTATACCTTTCCAACGGGCTATCACATGCCTAAAGCGAAGATCGTATGCAGATTCACGCGAAGTTGATGTACTAGCTTACCCAAACGGGGCCACGTGACTTTTGGCGTTTCATCTCTAGGGTTAGGTTTTTGGATGTCTAGGGTTTTGCATTCATTTGTGTGTAAAAATGCCTTGAGAGCCTCATTGTAACCTTCTTCTTGCCAGTCTTGTGTCACATCTCTTCTTAGAGATAAGACACCGCCATTCCAACAAGCTTGTTCCACTGCATTTTACGGTTTGACTTATTTCATTATTGAATAGAAAACAAGTTTTCTTTTGTATCTCTGTTATTTTGTGTTAGCACCTATTAATAATCTATACTCATTTAATTACGCTTATATAAAAATCGGATCCCGAGTGGTATCGAGGCGGTCTTCTCCTTGTCGTCTTAATGCATGTACCTTGAGGTGAGATGCAAAGAGTTGGGTCTCGAGCTTGTTTCTCTTGGGCCAGAAGCTCGCATGCCCAAGTGACCTCCCATGGCGGGGAAAAATAAATATGACCGGGACAAGAGATCCTTTCAAGCTGTTGATTGAGGAATCCCTCAGCATGAGAGGAGCGAGATGATGGATAGTTTAGCATAAAATCCTTATTTGACTACCAGCGGCGATGCATCTTCTTGGTGAGGTGGCCTTCAAGGTATAAATAAACTTTGATATTCCTATATTTGAAGTTCGGATAGATGCAAATGTTGTAGACAAGTGGTTGAATCTACTACTGGGTATTTTTACGTTCATAAATTTTCGAAGACAGAGAAAAGATTACTTTGTGCTCCTCAAGTGGATTCCCATGTCAAATATTGGTGGGAAACTTTACGCGAGCAAAAGGCTTGAGGAAAACCTCATTATTTGAGTCCGCTACCACCCATGAATCCTCCGGGGATGCTATTAAGGAAAAATACTACCACTGTGGAAGTTATGGCGACCTATATACCAAATGGACCACCTTGCAGCAAGAAAGAGACCAAGAAATGACATAGTTCACAAATATCTTCCATGCCTTATGCACCAAGATGGGTATCATCAAAGATTTGGGCGACATCACGGTGCTCAAGTATTGCAGTCTCTACATAGATACATCTAGACAAAATGGAATTCTAGACATCTCATCCTTGGAGCCTGACCTACCGATATGCCGTCAAATCGACTCAAACAAAGGCGTGGCAATTTGGGCACAGAACCCCACAACAAAATCAAGGAAAGGGAAATGACTAACCAGTGAAAAGACGGAAAAGATGGAAAGTATCAAGACAGCCAATCCAAACCGCAAGAATAGAAGGACACCAGAAAGACAAAAATCTTGGGAAGTGGTGGAGAGACTTCCATAGAGCCCATGGCATAACAGCATTATTTGTTGCTCCATGGAGTCGTTGTTGGTGGCCAAGTGAAACCTCACGAATCGGTGTAGATTACGACTCGAGACGAACCCGGGAATGGGGAATATGGATCATTGACGTGGAAAACAGTGCCACCGTTGCTACCACCAAGATCCATCTAGACAAACTAGAAGAGTCAGAGGAAAGTGACCGCATTTTTCACTTGTATATGTAGGTGAAGGGTGATCCACTACAATCCATTATTGATAGAGAAATTCAAAAGAACCTAATCTCAACAAAGTTCATCAAGCGGCTGGCCCTGCCAACAACTCCGCACCCACAACCTACACCATTGGATGGATCTGCCAAGGCGGAGAAATCTCCATGTCATTATGATTAATGCATTGTGGTATCAACATCAAGCCCTTCAAAGGCGAGGTATTATTAGTGATGTTTCTCATCTTGAAGTTTGTGATGTTCTTTTGGGCCAACCTTATTTATGGAAATGTCATGTTGTATATGAGTCACAGGCCTCGTAGTGTTATTATTACTTTGAACGCAAAATTGTCTGAGGGATACCGGTAGGTCCACTAGTTCTATTTCCTTGATCTCTGCTAAAGCAATGCGAGGAAGGTCATCTCTTAGATGAGGAAGTTTGTCTTCTTATTGATTCACTCTCAAACAAGAGTGAAAGATTGCAGCCACATCCGAGTCTACGTGTCCGACCTCTCCACATAGCGAGGAAGCAATTAGATAAATTAAGATGGAAGAATACTGGGATATCTTCTCCTCACCTACGAGGGAGTAATCTGCCTTCCCGAGGTCAAGCACCCCATCGATCAACCCACAGTGCACCACTACAATGGGCCAGTCTATTGTTGCTTTTTGTTAGAGAATGGGAGATCAAGAGGCAGAATCCAGAAGCTGCTCCACAGGGCACATAAGCTAGCTCATCACCATGCGAGGAGCCCAATGCGTGTTGATGCGCAGGAAGAAAGATGGAACACAGCGATACGTATTGATTCTTGAATACGAGATAAAATCCTTCTCGGCTTAGTATACGATTCCCCAAATTGATGACCTCCTTGATCAACTCGAGGGCTAAATACTTGATGAATTGATAAATGCGAAACACCACCGAGGTCGATACAGTGAACGGATGTATGGAAGGCCGCCTTCAAGTCAAAGGAAGGACTTTTTGAATGGTTGGTCATGCCCTTTGGTTTGTAAAATGCTCCAATAACCACTTTCATGAGTATGATGGGCGATATCCTGGCGACCATTCACCAATACTTTTGTAGTGGTGTATGCGGATGACATTCTAATTTACAACAAAAATTGGGCCAGACACTTGCAACATATTCCAGCGGGTTACGCACACCTGGCGGCGGCACAAGCTATCACGCCAACACAGGGAAAAATTCTCCTCCGGCATGGGCAGGGTCCATTACCTGAAGCTACATCATTGGTCGACATGGTACATGTGGATCTAGCCAAGATCAAGTCATCCGTGGTAGCTAGCCCAACAACCTCCAGCGAGCTTGGAGCTTCTTGGGACTTACTAATTTCTATCGCAGGAGTTAGAGTGTTGGGTTTTCTCCCATGTGCATGGGCCTCTGACCAAATAGCGAGAGGGGTGGTGGTAAGGAGAAATTTGTGTGGGGCGGTCCCAAAAACAAGTGTTCGACAATTTGAAATAGTGCTTGTGCTCAACCCCAACAATTTCACTACCAGAACTGCAACATCCCAGCGAAGTCGAGACAAATGCTTAGGACTATCGCAGGTAGGCCGTTCTCCTCAACCACGACCACCCATGGCCTATCATGGTGAGACAACGTGGAATCACGTGTAAGTACCCTACTACGACAAAAGAAATAATGCTCCATTATTGCAAGCATGTCACTGGATACATTACATTCTTAGGAAAGTGATCATCCCACGATCATAAACCATTAGGTTCATCGTTTCTGAGGAAAGCGCAGGCCACCATCAAAAGTGGTCCACATACTTGTAGCAATTCCACCCTCAACATCAAGTATAAAGCGAGGAAGCACCAATCCGTCGTTGATTGCCTCCGGCCGAACCTCTGATCATGACACTCACCACCATGGTGCTAGACTCTTTTGACCATGAGACATTTGGATGGCACCAACTCTATGAGAAAGACCCATATTTTACCACCACCTACCAAATGTTGGGTGCAAAATGCGGTTGTCGATAATTTCCATCTTTGGGATGGGTTGTTATTGTCGTCTGGGTCATATCACCATTGTTCCATCAAAGAAAGCGGCGGCGAAAGGCGATATGGGAAACCCTTTACAATCGGTGGCCGAGGGCATTCGGCGTTGAAAAGGCGATTAGCGTCTTCAGATAAAACATTTCTCGCAGCCCAAGAAAAGCAAACCGAAGGTCAACATGTTTATCAGGTCCTGCGTTGCTTGCGCTATTGCCAAACCGACCACTAAAACACAGGCTTGTACCCCTCTTCCTACTCCGAGGAGGGCCATGGGAATCCATCTCAATGGACTACATGCCGGGACTCCCATCTACCAAGTGGGGAAATGAGCGTGTTTTTGTGGTTGTTGATAAGCTCTCTAAAATGGCGATTACAGTTTGCACAGAAGAGAATCTGATGAGAGACCGCGCCAAGCTCTTCTTTGAGCAGTGCAGGGTACATTTTGGAATCCCACAAACCATTGTCACCGGTCCGAGATAGTCGATTTCTCAACATTACGGTTGAGCCTACGGTCCTTCTTTGGACACCAGCTCACCAAATCCGCGGCCTTCCACATCTAGGCGGATAGATAGCCAAACCAAGGTTGTAAATTGAATGATTGTGTATATCCTTCTCATGTATAATTCACAGAACCCTCGCACATGGGATGAGAGCCCTTCCTATGTCGGCCTTAGCTTCTAGCCAAGCCTTGCATAGCTCAGCCGACCACATCCCCTTTCAAGTGGGGTTGGGATTCCAACATTGGGTCCCATAGATGTTGCACTTCCCTTACGGTCACCTCGGCCCGGCTCATCTCTGCTCCAAAGGCTGAAAAACCACCGGTTCATTGGGCGGATCGAGCACATCCACCAAAAATTTTAGGATATCCTAAAAAAGTCCAATGAAAAGTACAACGGCATGACATGATCAACATCAGTTGCCACAAAGGATTTCGGTGGAAACCAGAAGTTTGGTTGCAGAGAAGAATTCCTTCTGGGGACCCTTCGGGCTTACATGTATTACTCCATTATGGGTCATACTCCATCATCAAGGTTGTAGGGGATAATTCTTTTGAGTTCAACATTCCTCCTTTCCTTGGCACTGCACCTAGTGTTCAACGTGGATCTCCTTGCCCTTATTTTTCCCCACCATTATTGGACACCTCGGGAAATGCTTGAGAACAAGCCCGACACCAGCGAGCTCAACCCTGATTGCATACAACATGCATCCAATGATCCCGGTGTGAATGAGACAGATCCAAGGGCACTTCGACAACAAAGGATCAACTTTGCTCGAGTTGTCAAGCGAGGGCAACTCTGCGCAGACAAATGATGGCTCACGAGGCCAAATTCATGAAATTTCCTCTCATCTATTGGGGGACCTCAGCGCAATGGAGACCATTGTTTCCCTAAGGAGGGAGGATTGATCTAGATGGATATCGGTGGCCACCACCTTACCAAGCCCGGCTCAAAACAGTTTTCTCGACATTTTGGCAATTTACTATTTTAGCGATTTTCAGGGGCCATTTGAGGGCTATATGAAGAGATTTTCGGTATTGATCGGTCTCCTCAATGATAGCTGAAGGAATGATTAGAGCCTCAAATGAATCTCCTCAATGATACAATTCCAACGAGCTATCACACACACCTAAAACAAATATCGTATGCAAAAATTACGACCGAGGGAAGTTGATGTACTAACACTAGCGAGCCCACATGACTTTGGCGTTTCATCTCCCTAGGGTTAGGTTTTGATGTCTAGGGTTTTTTTTTTTTTTTTATGTTAAAATGATTTTTTGTCCTCTTTATATTTATATTCTTGTGAATGATCATAGTCTTCACATCTCTTCTTCGAGATAATCCGCCACCATTCGACAAGCTTGTTTCCATTTGCATTTGATTCGAGACTTATTTGGTTATTGAATGAAAACCCGGTTTTCTTTGTATCTCCTGCAGGTATTTTTGTGTGGAGACACCGGTGTAATCACGTAATTCATTTCGTTATGCTCATAAAATCAGTCAATTCCCCACCGGGCCATTCTTCCAATACTAAACAAAGTGTAACACGGAGAGAATGGAGTCTACCCTCGAGGAATAGCTTTCCACCCTGATTGTTGAGCTGGACTATTCCCCACCACAGGCCATTCTTCCTACACTAACAAAAGTGCACCCTGGAGAGAATAGATGCGCCCTCAAAGAATAGCTGATGGGACCATTTCCCCACCACAGACCATTCCTCGAACTAAAAAAAGTGTAACTTTGGAGAGATGGAGTCGCCCTCGAGGAATGTCACGTCACGCATCAACCTCAAAACTGGTGATTCTTTGGCCAGTCCTGGCCGTGAACTTAGAAAGAATGACGCTACAGATGAAGTGACCATTCTTGACCACTACTGAGTGGTGCCAAGAAGAATGATTGTCCTAAACCACTCCCCATAATGGGAAGTAGTTGTCTATGATACGGTAGAAATATTTACACCTCCCATGGTAACTACAGTAAGGAGTAGCGAGTCCATCATAAATCTCAATCCATTTCCAAGCGAGCTTATCTGTCCAATCGGACTATTTTTCAATTACAAAGGGATTAAATAATATTTTTCAATGCTCCCTCCTAGCGGAGAGTTATTTCAATCACAAAAAATAAATGTTTCCGTGCCTTCTCCTGGTTTGGAGAGTCTTCCCTTCCGACTAAGAGAGTTATTTCCTGAGCTCTAGATTGAGAATGAAAGTTCTTTCATCTTGAATATAGGCTTTACCAAATGTATGCTTATGCGCTCATCACGTGGAGATATGTATTGGAGAGAGATCATTTTCTCCATACGGACTTTATCATGGATAATGTCATGCTTGTACTATAGTCTGTAACACTATGAAGGCTTCATGTAAATATGAACAATAGAGTATATCCTTGTTGAGCTGGAACATATCCATGTGGTATTTCTTTTGTCATCATGGGATCTGATCTTTTGAGTACTATCTTGATGTTATAGGAAACCTTCACCCCGCAGCCTGGCGTACGGGTTCTCCACAAAGTTGTCTTATTCTTATCTGCATACATGGTCTCTTTTGGGTATGCCTCAAAGTCTTGAATTTCTCTTCAAAGCGCTCTTTATTCAATTTCTACGGAGAACATTCTTTGCATTCACATGATGTAGAATTACGAACTCATGGATGTTTAAGATGATATAATGACTTATATAGAGATAGAGAAGTTTGGTGTGCGAAACAATCAATCATCGCAGTCTCCTCCACTCCATCACGGGAGAACCTGCAGTTACGGATCACCATAATGCTTTCATTCATAAGTCTTCAGGTACATTGTTCTTCATCACGACTTTTCAGGTTCTTTTGCTTGATTGCTTTCAAGCTAATAATCTTACACGATACAACTTATTTGGTTGATGCGGCTTCCTCTTTCTTTCTTGGAATCTTCATGTTCTTCTTAGTTTTTCATGATCTCTTGGGTCCATGGGTTCTTGTAGATTCCACGTTCTAGAGATTACACTTCTTCCTTTAATCATAGGATCCGCGGTCACGGATGGACAACCAGAAGTACTTTAAGGCTTCTCTTTGAGAAGAGAGGTCTTCTTACGTGGTTGAGATGAACCGCGTATTGTCTTTTCATAGGCGCTACCATGTATATATCCATTTCGTCATCTTCAATGGATCATAGAGATTAGCTCCCCTCTAATCCTTGCTTCATGTAAGGGTACATATAATCGACTCCTTCCGTCTAAAGTCCATGCTTTTTGTCTGCATCCTTATTGTCTTTGCAATATATAATTGGCTCCATTGTCTAGCGAGTCAGCTTCATCTTGGTTGTCATCATAAGTCTTTCTCAATTCCTTTTGATGTCGACTTCTAAAGCCTCTTCATCATTGATTCGTCTTATCTTGCGGTAGCTTCCACATGATTTGTATTTTATCCTTTTCATGTGTATTATCTAATAATGATATTCATTCTTATCTTGTTGTTCTTCCATGAAATTAGTTATTCTTGGAACACATTATCTTCAAATATAGATATACAAGATATGTACAAAGACGATGTAAGCAAAGATATGTATAAAGAAAATAAGAAGTGTTGTTACCTTTTAGTAAGAGGAAGTCTCTTCCATCCTGCTCGATCTTCTTTGTAGGTTCCTTTTCTTTGGAAATCGATGCTTAGGTGTTTCATCCTTCCCTTTTTCTTTATCTTGGGACACTAATTTCTGTAGTGACGTGCTTTTTTAACTTGATTGAAAACCTTTGTATTTCTAAAATGTCTTTTCTTTGCTTTGGCTTCCTTCTGAATCAAACTTTCTTTTGTCCACGAAGTTCTTGAATCTTCTTGAAGGCTTGATCATTGTACTTCTTTTGAGGTTTCTCTTTTTGCATTGATCCTTGATTCTTCTTGGCTTACGACAAGTCCAAAGTTCTTCAAATAACCGGTACTCCTTCCTTGTGTTCATGCTTCTTTGTCATCCCATGTCTTGGAAGAGACCATTGAGTACTATGTTCAATAATTCCTTTTCTGAAGTGATCTTCAATAGCTTGTAGTTGATATCTTAGCTGGGAAATCCTTACAAAGGTATGATGTTATGTTGTGATCATCATTCATCTTCATATCACGGGCTCATTCTTTGGACTCATAACTTGTCCAATGTTACATTTGAGGAAGAGATTTGTTAGGGCATCTTACATATTCTTCAATGAGTCAAGATGGAAGTCTTGGGGTATCAAGTGGTATTTTATGGAATCCACTATGATACTCATGGCATTGATGTCAACATCTTTGAACTTCTCCCATGGTACAGCGTTCTCCTGGTTCCTTCTCTTCTCCTTCTTTAAACTCCGACTTCCGCGATCTTTCCTTTCACAATATCAACACGCTTTATTCTTAGCAGGGATGAGGGTCAATCCTTGTCTTCCATGCTCACGAAGTTAGAGGCTCCATCTAGCTTGTTCTAGGACTTCATGGGATTAAGTCATGAAACTAGCGTGACTTGGTCAAAACCCTAGATTTGACCAAGAAATCAAACTTGACGTTTTTGTTGGCTGAGGGTACCATAGGGTGCGTTGGGCTAGGGTGCGTTGATCTATCAGGAGATTAGGTCAATCGTCACTTAAGGTGCCTCGACAAAGAGATTTGGGGTTTTGCAACTTCTTTTTGGTAGTAACCCTAGCGGCAGTGTCTTGTGAGTTGCTTCTGCTAGTAACCCAATGGTAGTTCCTCAACGAGCTCAATATCTAGCTGACTGTAATGTTTCCTTCAGTCTTAGGCTGGTGAAGGGGTGTGGGCCCATAACCTATTAGAATATGAAGATGGTATTGCTCATTTTACCATTGGCCGATTAACCGTCCCACCCAACCATAGGCGAAGCCTCCCTCGAGAACCTTAACCTTGGTGAGAATTCCTTCCAAAGAAGCAAACCTTAACCTTGACTGAGAATTCCTTTAGAAACAAACCCTAGGCTAGATAGCCAAACAAAGAGTAGTGCATCAATCCCCAAGGATAGCGCATCACAAAAATATGATCAGATAGTCCAAACCCTAGCCAAGAGATATTCAAGCCAATACTGAGAACTAGTTGTTTCTGCAGCTGCAGCTGCAACCCTCCTCCAAATCTACGCACCAGACTGCAACTGCAGTGCGCACCAACTAGGAAACTTCAATTATGAGATGCTGCAAATGAGAATTGGCGCCCTGTATTTATAGTAGATCTGCCAGTTTTGTTGGGGCCGACTTCTCCTTCTGGATAAGTGTCTTTTCAGTGTATTATTATTATTTCTGGCCGACTTCTTCTCTTGGAGGCTAATAGCCTAGTATAAATTATCTTCTTGAGCCGACAAGGCTTCTAGGGTTATTAACCAACTCATTAGGGTTTCTCTTGCTTCCTGGAGTCTTCTATTTTCGTCAGGTTCACATGTGGGGGTAAATACCTGCCGCAGCTACCATAATATTAACAATACCTACCTCGATGATGATATTGTAATTCCTTGTTTGTTGTTGACAAGTCTCCAACCAATGAGTTCTTTGTTTCAATATCCACAGGGTAAAGTATTTAAGCTCTTGCCCATTTCTAGATTAATACTTTGGGGGGGAATTTTGTTACACAATATTTTTTCACAACCGATGATGTTGACTTATCCTCTATCATCCATGACATAAAAGCCTTGATTGTTGAAGAAGAACCTTTCTTTGAGAGAAGGAAAACATGTAAAAAGGTTCATACGTGTAAAAAGGGTCATTAAAGACCTATTTCAAGAGAGTGTCACATGTTTCACTATTGCAGCATGCGACACCCTTAAGTGTTGCATGTTGCACCATTGTAGGGTGCCACAATGTCTCAGTTTGCACCACTGCAAGGTGCAACACTGTCTAAAAGAGGAGAAAATGATTAAATTCATGAAGCTTCTAGAAGATAAGCTTCAAATATGAGGTGTCCTCCGATCATTTTGGATCTCACCTGTACTCCTGATTTGGGGAGATCCTAATCTCCTTTTCAATCTATAAAAGGGAACTTCTCTCACAAGGAAAGACTAATAGTTAATGGAGAATAATGGTTGATAGCTTCTTTCTTCTGGTTTGTGGTTAGAAGATTGTTAACATTTCTTTGGATTTGAGAGATTCAATATAAACTAAAGTAGTCAGTTGATGGTGATGGATTTCATGGATGCATTATGGGTATTGGAGAAATGAACTTGTTGGAAGGAGCTTCACAACATCAAGTCTCTGGTTGTAATCTCTTTCATTATTGTTAATACAATGATATAGTTTCTTTCCCACAAAGATTGTTTATGTTTGATTATCTTTGTTGCATTTCTCCTTGATCATTTGAATAGTTTTCATCAAAATATACTATTGTTTCTTTCACTCTTGTTGGCTTGTGTCTTCTTACAGGTTATCATTCACAAGTCTCAGGACAACGTCGGAAACTACAACTAGCAAGGAAAACTGTCAATTAAAGGTGTGAGCTCTTGCTAGCTAGTATTTGTTATTGCATAAACCTAGGGAAAGTTATATGGTCTGTCATGTTTTTTTCTAGTATTGGTTTCCAAGTCTAGGGAGATCATTCCATGTCCGCATAGACCGATTTTTCCAACAACAGTAGAGAAGAAATTTTTCTCATGAAGATTGGATCACAAAGGACTATGATCCAAAGAGATCTTGGATAGGTGGAGCACTTTCATCTAGAGATCTAGGCTGAAGGAAGAGAGAGAAAGAGAGAAAGTGTTCAAAAGAAGGATTGATTTCCACATACGGTGTAGGTATTTTGGTACAGGTCGCATAGTCAGCATGATTTTTAGTGTACATGTCATGTAGATAGCACGAGTATTCTGCTACAAGCCACACATATACCATGGGTATCAGTGTACAAGTCATGTTGCAGTCATACAAGATCGTATAATAACAGTGGAAACAAATCAGTGAATCACGTTTTGATGTACTTTGTCTCTTTTCTGTTTGGGCCATTTTACCAATAAGGGAGCCCTTGTAAGATTTGAAGTAATTTAAATGATAAGCTTAGTTGATGGGAATAATATCTTTGTGTATTGTGCATGATATTTTTGGTTTCCAATATTGCTTCTGCTATCTTTATTTGAGTTGAATATTCCAACAATGTATTTTTGTTTTGTGAGATGCTAATCTAATTTGCAGTAAGATAACAATATACCTAGGTGCTAGAGTAGGGATTTCATCGGATTTTAACAAGATGTTCATCCACACTAATCAAAATCCCTTGTAGTTCATGAAACCTAAGAAAAGTTACAAAACGATTGGAATCATAAGTGGTCCATGTACCTACAATTGTTCCTCCCGAACATCAAGTATAAGAAGGGTAACATAAATCTAGTTGTAGATTTCCTGAGTCAATCTTCAGTTGTAACATCAACCACAATTTTCAACTCTTGTGGACACACAACCTCTAGTTTTTTGAAGGAGGGTACTATGATATGAACCGAAGAGGGGAATATATGGGGTTAAATGTATAATGGAGTAAATGTATATGTAATAGTGGTCACCTTAATAAATATGCCACATGTACAATGTGTGAATAAGGATATATAGAGATCATGTAATCATTATTGAGGGAACATGTGATTTGGATGTATGAATATATTGGTGTATTTGGAGGAGGTTTTCCTATTGTTTAAGGAATTATTGTATAACTAATCTCTCTTATCTATCTTAGAGCTGTGATCCACACTCACATTGGTGTACATGGTGTGTACTCTAGTTTTTTCTGATATTTTAAGGTTTTGTTACTTCACACCCTAAGTGTATGATAATGACCCTGACTTTGTTGTTACCTATTTGATTCAGACGCTATAGATATGTAAACTAATATTATATTTCCATCTCTAAGATGAAATTTTATTCCATATAGACCATATTGTGTTCCCTCAAGCGAGTGTGAGGATATAATTTGGGAGGTGCATTATAGTCAAGTGGTAGGACACTTTGGCATGGAGAAGATAGTGGTGCATACTTATATTAGTGAAATCTTGTTAGAAAAATAGGATCGCAGAGCAATAAAATAAGACAAAATGAAGAAATAAAACACAAAAGATACATAATACAATAAAGACATAGATATACGTGGTTCACCTGGTGTGGGCTACGTCCACCAAAGAAATTTCCAGGTCCTTCCTTTTTATTATCTAGCAAAATGAAGGGTTACAACCTACAACACACTCGTTGTAACTCCCTCTTCTTTATCTCACATTCTCCTCTCTTAGAATACAATAATCACACACATACACAACCACAATACAATTTCCTCATAAAACAGGGTTTCCTTCTAGTGAAAAAAAACTCTAACATAACTTCTACCATCATATCTGCGACCTTATAATCAACAGTCCAGATTGACTACAAAATTATAATATTTTACAAGGCATGTTTTCCCAATATTTCGCTTCGGGGGCACTACCCCTGAATCCCCCGCCAAGGGGGGATACAAAAATTTTTGTCACCCCCCCCTGGAACCCCCTAGAGACAGTTGTGTGGGGGAAATCCCCCCACACCCCCCGTTAGGGAATGAGGTCCAAGCACGACTGGAACAAACATCTAAATCAGAAAGATAATCGGTCTCCAGTACCAACAATCTCCCACTTGGAGACTGATCACAATAACTCCATTGCTGTTGTACCTACTGGAATATACTCCATCTTGGACCTAGATAATTTCTCATCTTCACATTCATGCTTGAAGACCAACTAAGCTGAGTAGGAACTCAATTTCTCTCTGGTTAGTCCCTTTGTTAACATGTCTGCAAGATTCTGGTTAGTATGTATCTTTTCCAACTTCAAATGTCCATCTTTCAAGACAGATCGTATTAAATGGTACATGAGCTATATATGCTTAGTATTTGAATGGAAGGTTTATTTCTTTGCAAGATGAATGGAACTCTCACTGTCAGACTACAACCTGTTATTCTCCTGATTCTTTTCCAATTTGTCCATAAACCTCTGTAACCAAATCATCTCTTTACTAGCCTCTGTAGCAGCAACATACTCTTCTTCCATTGTTGAAAGTGTAACAACCTTTGTAGTTTCGAAATCCAACTTACTGATGTTCCACCTATAGTAAAAACATACCCTCTGGTGCTCCTCTTGCTATCTTTATCACCCACCATATATGAATCAACATATCCTTGTAGAACAGTGTCTGAACCTCCAAAACATAATGCATGAGTAGCAATACCTCTCAAATACATAATAATCCACTTTACTACCTCCCAATGTTCTTTACCTGGATTTTTCATATACCTACTCACAATTCTCACTGCATGTGCAATATCTGACCTTGTGAAAACCATCACAGATATCAAGCTGCCAACTACTGATGAATAAGGGACCCTGGACATGTATTCTATCTCCTCCTATGTCTTGGGACACATTTCCTTGGTTAATTTAAAATTACTGGCCAAAGGTGTAACAACTGGTTTTGCATTTTTCATTCTAAACCTCTCCAACACTTTCTCTATGTACTCACTCTGAAACAATGTCAATTTGCAATTTTTCTGGTCTCTTTTTATTATCATACCAAGGATTTTCTTTGCAGCACCCAAATCCTTCATTGCAAATGAATTAAATAATTTCTTCTTGATCACATTTATATCCTGCATATTAGACCCTAAAACAAGCATGTCATCTACATACAATACTAAGATAATATAGCTTCCATTTTCTAGCCTTTTAAAATAAACACAATGATCGGAATGACATCTACTATAACCTTGTTCTGTCATAAACCTGTCAAAATTCAAATACCACTTCCTTGGATATTTCTTTAGGCCATAAAATATATTCTTCAACCTACATACCAAAATTTCCTTCCCTTTGACCTCATACTCATGTGGATGTTTCATATAAATCTCGTCATCCAAATGCCCATGGAGAAAATTTGTTTTTACATGTAACTGTTCAAGATGAAAATTTTCTACTACCAAAAGACTTAAAATAGTCCTAATTGAAGTAATCTTAAAAACAAGAGAACAATTTTCATCGAAATCTATACCTTTCTTTTGTGCAAACCCCTTCACAACAAGTCTAGCCTTGTACCGTTTTTTTTCTCCATTTTCTTCCTTCAACTTGTAAACCCATTTATTCTGCAATGCCCTTTTTCCTGCATTGAACTGAACCAAGTCCCAAGTCTGGTTATTTACCAAGGAATCCATTTCTTCTTTCATGCCTTGCTCCCACTTACTTTTAGTGTCTACCTGCATTGCCTCTTAATAACATTCTAGTTCACCAGAATCAGTCAACAGTAAATAATACAATGAAGGAGAGTATTGTTCAGGGGGTCTACTTAACCTGGTAGATATTCTAACAACACTTGTAGGAGTTTGAGGTACCTTCTGCTCCTGTTGTTGTACATTTTGATTTTCTGGTACCTTTGGAATTTCTTTTTTAGTGATCTCATCAAGCAGTGTGTATTCTAGTTTTTCTTTTTCCTCTTTCTTTCCCTGCAACTGATCTTTGTACATGACCTTATCATTGAATATGGCATCTCTACTCCTAATGATTTTTTTATTTTCATAATCCCATAAGAGATAACAAAAATCAATAACATTGTATCCAATAAAGGTACACTTCTTGGATTTGCCTCAAGATTTGTTCTATTTTCTTTATCAATATGGACAAATGCTTCATAATCGAAAGTCTTCAAAAACAAATAGTTTTCCTTTTTACCTGTCCATGCCTCCTTTGGAATTCCACCATCCAAAGATCTTGAAGGTCCTCTATTTATTAAGTAAACAACAATATCTGCCCAGAACTGTAAGGGAAACCCAACATGCAATCTCATACTCCTTGCATGCTCCATGATTGTCATGCTCATCCTTTCTGACACATCGTTTTCTTGTGGTGTTCCTGGAACTGTTTTTTCTCTACAAATCCCATGGTATGAATAGTAATCATCAAACTCCTTTCTGCAATATTCACCTCCATTGTCTGATCTGAGACACTTCAACATTTTTTTATGTCTCATTCTCAACCAAATTTTTCCATTTCTTAAAAGTATCAAAAACATCAWTTTTTTGTCAAATGCAATAAACCCAAGTTTTTCTAGTTGCATAATCAATACAAGTAACATAATAATGAGATCCACCAAGAGATGATACCTAAGTTGGTCCCCATACATCTATATGCACAAGCTCTAAAATTTCACTCTTCTTTTCTTTTCTGACTCTGAGAAATTTGATTCTCTTATGTTTTCCATACACACAATGCTCACATAAATCCAATTCAATTTGTTTAATATCTAGAAACAGTTTTCTTTTATGAAGTATCTGCATACCCTTCTCACTCATGTGTCCAAGCCTATGATGTCATAATGTTGTATCCACTCTTGTAGAAGCTAAAGAGATAGAAGAGTCAATATTACTAGTACATAAATACAATGTACCTACCTTATCTCCTTTTGCTAGCACCAATGATCCTTGGTGACCTTCCACACCTTATCTGTAAATATAGATATACATCCTTCACTTGCCAACTGCCCTGTTGAAATTATATTTTTCCTTAGATTTGGAACATGTCTTACCTATTTCAACAACCATTGGTTTCCATTTTTTTTCTTTATTTTTACCTTTCCCATTCCAACTATTTTGCATGGTGCATCATCACCCAAATGAACTTGTCCAAAATAACCTTGAACATAATCTAGAAAATGTTTCCTATGGGGTGTGGAATGAAATGAATCCCCTGAATATGCTACCCAAGACTAAAAAATATTATGTATATAAAGAATCAAAGCATCATGTAACACATCACCTGTTTCATTTGCTTCCTGATTTTTCTCTTGTTATCCATCTCTTTGTTTCTTTGGAGCTATGCAGTATTTCTTCAGATGTCATTTCCTCCCAAAATTCTAACACTCTATCTTTCCCATTTTAGATTTGGATCTTCCCTTCCTATAATTCCCACAATTCCTTGAGCCCTTTCCTCTATCCTTTTGTCTTCCCCTATTCTCCAAAGTCAACGCATTACCTGATGTCTCACCTGTGCTTTTCCATCACATTCCTCACTAAGGATAACACCAACAACATCACCAAATTTTAAACCAAAGACAGAGTTACTTACATCCATGACCAAGTCATTCCAACTTTTTGGCAATGGGAAGAATAATACAAGACCCATGACCTCATCATCAAAGTCCACTTTTACATAACTTAGTTGATTAGTAACCGTATTAAATTCATTTAAATGATCTGCAACAGACCTACCTTCTGACATCTTCATATTAAATAATCACTTCATTAGAAATACCTTATTGGACACCGAGGGCTTTTCATACAGTTTATCCAATGCATCCATCAACTCCTTCACCGTCTTTTCTTTTGAAATATTGAAAGTCATCGACGTTGCCAGGCTCAGTCGTATCGTTCCTAGTGTCTTTCTGTCAAGAACCTCCCATTCTTTGTCCTTCATGGTCATTGGTTTCTTTTCTATTCCACCCAATGGTAGGAATAGATCCTTCTGATATAAATAATATTTCATCTGCATCTTAGGGGCGGCAGGAGGGGGAGGGGTTATCTATGACCCAACTGAATTCTGGGAACTAGTCTACTCCTGGGGGCTAGGAGAAGAAACCAATAACACCGCAAAATATCTAAGCCTTTGGCAAGGACTCGTCCAAGCCCGGAAGCTAGCTATCAAAGAAATTATGGTGATAGGAGACTCCTGGATTTTAATGAAAGCTATGGTCACTAACACGCTGCCTAATAAAATGAACCTTCAGAAAATCTCCAAGAAATTGTTGCAACTCTCGCATTCCTTCCATAAAATTGACTTCTTCCATGTGCTTCGACAGCTCAACGATGAAGCAGATCGGGCTTCCAAAGATGCCACCCCTTTGAGAAGAGGCCAACTATCCATCAATGGAACTTTATGCTTCAACCCACTCCCTTAATGACATATGGAGGGTGCTCATCTAGACCTCCCGGGGCATGTGGCACACGTTTCTCCCAGACTCCTCGACTCGTGGTAGCCCTCAGGAGACACCTCTGTCCGTCCCCTACCCCGTGTGAAGATACTTCATCTTCTCGTTCACGTCTCCTCACCACTTCTCGCCTGTCCTTTGCCTCACGTCACTCATGTCACTCTGCTCTGAACCCATCCCCCTCCCGCATGGCATTCACGCGAGGCTTCTTCAACTCATGGCGACACATGTTCGAAGTGTTGTTAAATTCGGGAAGGTTGTTTCCTACTCCTGCCTATCTTTCTCTTTTGACATTGCCTGGAATCTCGCTTGGCTGGTGGTTTCCATCCCTCCCCCTGCTCGTTCCTGCCCGTCTGATTTGGCTTGGTCCTCTACTTGGTTAGTGTCCATTTCCCCTGTTTGTGCAATGACATCTAGTTCCATCTTAGCCTCCCCTCCCAACCCTCCCCCCTCCCTGGAACTTGAAATTCACAAGTTGAAATGAACACTCAGCGCACACAGAGGCTTCCTTCTTTGTTTGGACGGGGAAGGTGGTCGGAGGTTCAAAACGGTGGAAGAATACCTCATCCATCTCAGGGAAGAAGTGGTCGAAGCTCTTACTCACACAACACAACAAACTAATAGCAAAATTGTTGAATTAGAGGCAATAATTGAAAAGTTGGAACTCCAAGCCGCATGCCCGAATCGTCGAACAAATGAAGGTGCGAAGATGTCTCCGAGTGCAAGCTCCACCATACCAGACCTGAAGGTTTAGTTATGGTTTTCCTCACTTCTGAATCTAGTTCTTTCTTGGCTCTCTGGTTTTTTCTATGTAAGCAAGAGTATAGTCCCCCTTTGAATTACATGCACCCACAATGTAAGTCGGACCCCAGCCTATGTTTATTTTTTGAAATTTCGGAAGTTGTGGGAATACTGGGACTTCATACCAGGGTAGTACTACCTGTAATCTCAAAGCCTAGGAACATAATGCAGAGCTGAATTTTGTAGATCTTTCCACAGTGGTCATACCACTGCTATTAATATAAAAATCTATTTCTTCTGTAAAAAAAATATTTCATCTGCATCTTCCATAATTGGTAGTTTTGGTAGTTAAATTTCTTGACCCTAAAATTTCCATCTTTCGCCATTGCTCCCACTCGAACCATGAACCCTCTTTTCCTTCGAGTTACCTTTCTCTCTGATACCAGTTGTTAGAAAAACAGGATCACAGAGCAATAAAATAAGACAAAATGAAGAAATAAAACACATAAGATACACAATACAAAAGAGACACAGATATACATGGTTCACCTTGTGTGGGCTACGTCCACTAGAGAAATTTCCAGATCCTTCCTTTTTATTATCCAGCAAAATGAAGGCATACAACCTACAACACACCCATTGTAACTTCCTCTTCTTTCTCTCACAATCTCCTCTCTCGGAATACAATAATCACACACATACACAACCACAATAAAATTTCCTCATAAAAGAGGGTTGCCTTCTAGGGAAAAAAACCCTAACATAGCTCCTACCGTCAGATTTGCGACCTTATAATGAATGGTCTATATTGACTAAAAAATTACAATATTTTACAAGGTATTTTTTCACAATATTTCGCTTCAGAGGCGCTACCCCTGAATCCCCCGCTAGGGGTGGATACAAAAATTGTCGCTGCCCCCCCCACCCCCCCACCCCCCTCTCCTCCTTGGACCCCCCTGGCAACAATTGTGGGGGGG
>SNQJ01S0008063.1:22551-49965 GCA_010110895.2 Picea sitchensis
TCAGGTGAAAACTCATCAATTGAAGGTATTGAAACTTCCTCATCTTGATCCATGATCATGGGAGGCTCAAAAAGTTTCAAGTTCTCAACATTCACAACTGAGTAAATCTGCATATAAGGAGGAATACCCAGAAAAAAATAATTGGTACCACTTTTCTCCAAGATAGTGAAGGGTCCATAATGAATGGACTTGAGTTTCTTGCCTTCACCATTCAATTTCTCTTGGTTGATGTGAAGCCATACCCGATCTCCAACCTGGAATTGATGATCAACCTTGTTCTTGTCATGTTAGCTTTATACTGTGCTTGACTCTTCTCTGATTATTCCCTGACTTCCTAGTGTATATGTTGGGTCCTCTGGATGAAATTGCAGGCTCTATCCTCTGTTCATTCTTCATTCACATTGACATCTCTACATCAAGTCCAAGGGAACCTTTGGTAGGTACCCAAAACATGTCTCAAAATGTGAACTTTGAGTGGATGAATGTAAATCTCAGTTGTACGCATGTTGTACATATGGTATTTGTTCATCCCATAACTTGGGATACTTGCTACAGTAGCCTCGAAGAAAAATTTCAATTGTTCGGTTTACCACCTCTGTATGTGTGTCGGTCTGTGGATGGAGAGAAGTTCTCATATTCAATTTGGTTTCCATCATTCTCTACAATCTATTCTAGAAGTCCCCAAGGAATCGAGTATCTCGATCCGAGACGATGGATGTGGGTAACCCGAAGTGAACCCAAACATGTTGAAAGAAGAGATTAGCGGTCTGCTTAGTAGTGATATTCTTTTTACATGGAATCAAGATACACATCTTGCTGAACCTATCCACTACCACATACAAATAATCATGACCCCCTTTGGTCATTGGTAAACCCCCTAAAAAATCCATAGATACAATTTCCCATGGATGGGATGGAATAGGAAGTGGTGAGTATGGCCTCAGTTTTCTATTAGTGGGATTACAAGTATAACACATCATACACCCCTTTACATATTTAGTTACAATTTCTTTCATTTGAGGCCAGTAACAAAACCTTTGCAAATGATCCATAGTTTTTCCTACCCCAAAATTCCCAGACACAAGAGAAGTATGAGCTTCTCGTATTACATGGACTCGTTCACTTGTAGGAATACATAGCTTTCCAAGATGGTAGAGTAACTTTCCCTACAGACAATAGTTCTCTACATGTGCACCAATGGTTAGCTTCGCATATACTTCTTTAAAATCTTCATCGATGGCATATTGTTCTACATAGATATCATGAGATAAAGAAGAATTCTTCAAAACAATAGAAGCAACAATAGAAGGTCTAGAAAGCATATCAACTACCTTGTTACATGTACCCTTTTGTACTTGATTACCAAGTGAAATTGTTTTAGAAAACCCATCCACCTGTAGTGTCAATATTGTTTCAATTTGATCTGTGCTTGAAGATATTGTAAGGGTTGGTGATCTCTATGTATGATTGTTTCCTTCCCTAACAAGTATTGCTTCCATTTCTTTACGCTCTAGACTAATGCATACAACTCTTTATCATATGTAGGATAGTTAACAACAACTTGGTTAAAATTTTCATAGTGGTAACTGATATTCTTACGATATTGCATCAATACTACACCCATGGCATATCTGCTGGAATCTATCTCGATCTCAAAAGGTTGTTGAGGATTCAACAGTGCTAATACTGGTGCGGTATTGATCTTTCCCTTCAAAGTGTCGAAAGATTTTTGTTTCTTTCCTTCCCACTGAAAAGTGTTCTTCACACCGGTTAAGGCATGCAAAGGAGTTTTTATAAAGGAGAAGTTGGGAATGAATCTCCTCCAATACTGCACTGCACATAATAAACTTCGAACTTCAGTTACACTTTTTGGCTTGGGCCAATTTACAATTACATCAATTTTGGAAGGGTCAATTTTCAATTGTCCTCCTCCTACAACATGACATAAGTACACAAGCGAAGTCTTGCCGAATTCACATTTAGACATTTTTACATACAACTTTTCCCTTTGCAAAGTATCCAATACTTTCTTTACATGCCTCACATGCTCATCCCAAGTCCCGCTAAAAACAAGAATTTCGTCTAAATATACAATCACAAATTCATCTAGGAAAGGCCTGAATACATCATTCATCACACACATGAAAGTTGTCAGAGCATTATAAAGCCCAAATGACATAACTAACCACTCAAACAATCCATGTTTGGTTTTAAAGGTAATTTTCCATGCATCTTGTTCTACGACTCTGATTTGATGATATCCACTTCGCAAATCCAACTTAGTGAAATAGACAACAATCTTCAATTGATCAAGAAAATCATCTATGCGAGGAAGAGGGTATCGATTTTTCACCATGATTTTATTTAAGTCTTGGTAATCGACACACATTTGCCATGTGCCATCTCTCTTTAGCACCATCACGATCGGAGAACCACAAGGAGATGAACTGGGCCTGATGACCCCTTGATCCAATAAGCCTTATACCTGCTTCTTGATCTATGTCATCTCCACAACTGACATCCTATACATGCCCACATTAGGAAGAGGAGAATCCTGCTGAAGATGTATCTCATGTTGAATTTCCCTCTTAGGAGGTAATCCATCGGGTTCCTGGAAAATTTCATCATACTTAGAAAAAATATCAATTAATTCCTTTTTATGAGATGGATCACACCCTTGGAAAGAGTTGGATGTCCCAACATCTTTCTCTCTGATGACTATGAGTACATATCTCTTATTAGTGTTTATGAGTCTTTTCATTTGAACTACACTAACAAGTGTTGTATTTACCCTCATGTTGTGAGCCCTAAAAATATATTTCACTCCCCCTTTAGTAAGGTGGTATTTGTTCTCATGATGAAAGAAGATTTATTTTCTATCATAAAGAGAAGGACTTCCCAACACTATGCCACATATATCAAGTGGTACAACATCAAAATCTACTTCATCTATCAATTTTGAAGCAATAACAAATCTAATCCTACATTGTTTGGTGACATTAAGGTTTTCTTTGTCACATACCCAACCAAGAGGATAGGCTTCGGATGTGGTTTTGTTTCAAGACCCATTTTCTTGACAAGTGCTTTAGATATTAAGTTTACTTGGGAAACTGGATCAAATAATGTATCTATCTTAGTATGTTTAGATACAACTCTTATATGAAATAACTCATTCCTCTTTTTTTCATCAACATGAGATTCATCATTGGAACTAGAACCAGCATGAAGAGAATATTTACCTTGTACTCCAACCATTGTGATCTTTCCTTCATCTCCTGAATCAAAACCAAGATCTTGATGTACAATAGCAATGTTATTTGTCTTCCCTTTTCCACCAAACTATTTCGGTTTCTTTTCTGGATGCAGTTTCCAACAGTGTTCTTCAGCGTGACCACTCTTCTTGCAATGAGTGAAATATGGTTTTCCTCCTTCTCTCATCACTGTAGTGGTCTTCTTTTCCTTCCTTTTAAACTTCTTAAAAGTCTTAAGTGGGAAGTTGGAAGGTTTCTTTGTGGGATCTTCTTTAACATGTTCCCCCTTTTTTCAAGGTGAGTGGATTGCACACAAACTTCATCAAGACTAGTGGGGTTAAACAAGAGAAAAGCATGACAAATGTAACTGTGAAGTGTGCCAATATACTTCATTAAAGTCTCATAAGAATCCAAAGGAATTTTCAATGCAAGAGATTTCTTCCTAAATTCTTTTGTGAAACTTTGTATAGTTTGACCTTTACTTTGCCATAAAGTTTTCCATTCCATCATTTCTTTATGTAAATACCCTAATGGATAAAATTGCTTCCTTACCACTGATTTAAATTCCAACCATGAGGAAAGATTATTACCACACTTACTTATGTCCTGAAGCTTTCTCTCCCACCATACGAGAGCGGTGTCTTCCAACCGAAGAGAAGCAAGTTGCACTTTAACTTCTTCTTCATCAATATGTTGGACATGGCAATACACTTCAACCTGTCAGATCCAATTATCTATCTTTTCAATATTAGCATCTCCATTAAACATAGGTAAATCAAATTTTACATCAAGCTTTAAAATGGTTTCTTAAAAGAGGCTTTATGGCTAGAATGATGAGAATGATGAGAATGCTCATAGGAAGAAGAAATAGAACTCGAAGGTGAAGACAGAGGCTTAGGAGGATCTCCTCCATCCACTTGGTTTACTGAAGCATCATCATATACATATTCTTCCTTTTTCTTCCCTTTCTTCTTCATCCTCTTCTCGTAATCTCCATACATTCGCTCAACCATTTCTGGCATGTGATAAAAGACCATGTGAAAGTTTTTGTCTTGTTCATCATGCTTGTCCTCTTTTTCCATTTTCTTCCTTTTGGATACACGACCAACTTTGGGATTGAAAGTCTTAAGAGTTCCTTCACCCTCCTTATGCGTGTACCTAGTAAGCATTCACACTCAACAATTCAAGTCAAAGTTGCTTGCTCTGATACCAACATGATTCATGATCTTTTCATCGTGACTTATAAAGAATTGCATTAAATGAACATAAATTAAAGTGCACAATTAAAGAAGGGAAAACTCAAAATGAAGAGACATAATCATCAGATATGAACACAAAAACTTGATAATGGATTTTGTCCCTGGTGGACTACGTCTCAGAGTCCTGCTCTCAAATGGGTAGGCTCTTTCATTAACTCAACAAAATAAATTTGGCAAGTACATAAATATACCTCATTCTGAAATCAAGTTGTAGAAATAATGCTCAGATCAAAAAACATACATCACCACTGAATTCGTGGCATCGAATTACCCAAAAAATTGTGTCTCCATGCTTTGATCTGACTCTGGAACTCCCATGCCCACGAAGGATTCTATCTCGGTTTTTGTGCCCTCTGCAACCTGCAATAATGAGTGTACCACCTCGAAATCCATGCTCGCAGGTCGTACAGTCTGCGCCTCTTCTCCCCGGCTCTGGGAAGATTGCACCTTTTAAGTAATAAACGTGGGAGGATGTACCAAGAGGTACCCATGGCACATTAGTTATGGGTGGATGTATTAAGGTTTGGGCATATGCGGAGGTTCTGGGGTCGAATCCCACGGAGTCCGTTTTTAGTACTTTGGTTATATATATTTGACATATATAAATATCCGTTTCTAACTTTAGTGGAGTCACTAGAATTCCTTCTAACTTGCTGCTAAAGTTGGTGTCGTCCGTCAGATTTGGCGGACCCAACAATTTTGTTTTTCTAAATTCGTTCATGGGTTTTCATTGGGTGTTTCTCGCCTGCCACGTGGCAACCCTTGATTGGGCCACATGGCAGACCCTCATTGGGCCACACTACCCCTTGCAAAATTAACACACCACGTCAACAGCCACGTCAGTCATACGGACTACCATGTGGCACGATCCGACTGGTCCATGGATCGGTCCGAAAAGCCAATAACCGGGTGACACATGGAAACCTCTAGTGTTGCCACAACATCATGCTGACATCATCATTCCACATGTCACTTCCCTGCTCTCCCACGTGAATTGTATAGATGATGACATCACCTGTACAGATGCCAACATCAGTAGTACAGATGCTGACTCATCCCCTGCTGATTGGGCTAGGTTGACCAAATGTTGACCGTGAATATATTTTAATCCGTAACTTTGTTTGATGAGTCATTTGCGTTGTTAGAAATCTTGTGATGTGCTCTTCGCTATCATGCTATTTTCACCGAGTTTTGGGAACTTTGAATTTTTTCCCTTTCTCTATCTACTGGAGCCATTATGAGCGTTTTGAGTTGTTTATGTGAATTCTGAGTTATTCTTATCCTTCTCTAGATCCTTTTGGATCAACATTTTATGATTCCAAAGAAAGTCAACTCGGTGGTTTTTCATGTTTAGGGAGTTTGAAAAACACCTAAAGGAAACTCCAATATTATCTTTTTCGTAAATTTAATCCCCCAATCCTGGAAAGTGTAAAATAATACCCAGGAGAACTCTTCTATTCATGTTTGACTAGAGTATTCATTTTTCGTAATTAATCATACTTATCCTGAAAAAGGGGTAAACCAATACTTAACATATGCTCTCTCAAATTCTTTAACGAGTGTGAAAGGAAGCAAGTTCACTCAAAAATATTTTCATATTTATAGGGTTTTGAAAAGCGCTTAAAGAAAATCTCTATCATGTTTTTGTATTTTTTAAAGTTTTTGGAAAAAACTATAAAAAACATACTCAACCGCAATTTTATGTTTCAAACATATAACTCGTAACCTGCACAATCTATAGAAAAACATCATTCATGCTTAACAATTATGTTAACCAATGAGGCACTATATAAAAATGGTAAAAATGAAATAGAATATTTAAAAGGAATATTCCTTACTTGGATAAAAATAGGAAAAAGTAAGTTCTTTTTTACCATTGTGTGTTTTTACCTTTCCCATAGTGAGAAAAAACCCCAATTTGCTTGATCATTCAGGTGACGATTGCAAGAATATATGTAGATGAAATTGACTCCCATTTTTTCTAGGTAATATATCTTTCCCTCTTCTTTCATTTGGTGGTCAAATTTTTCAATTTCAAGCTAGTTCTAGATGTTTTTGGGCTTCTTTCCAAGCCCTAAAACGTGCCTCCTAGGTCTCGCAAGATACCCCTATTGAGGACTGCAACACTTAAGAGTGTTGCAGTCCCACTTTATCGAGAAGTGTGACAATATCATTTTGTGGGTAAAAACAAGGTGCGACAATCATCAAGCTCAAAAAAAATTATCATTTTCTGTTGTGAAGCTTGGAAATTTTGGATGTTATCTAACAAATAAGTTCTCCACTTGTTGTTTGTATACTTTTTGCCGAGAAAATGTTGGAATGGAGTGAAAGGGAGGACGAAATAGAATATAAAATCACATGAAATGATCCAAACACCATGTTGGCCCTCTAGAGGTGTGGGTTGGAAAAATTCTTCCAGATCCACGACATGAGGGCCCAAGTTCGACTATTGAAGTTCCTAGTAAAAATGTGGGAACCCAATGAGCAAGTATTCAAGGTCAAAGTTCATGATTTGGCCTTGGAAACCGAGGACATTTATTTTTTGATCGGGCTCTCAAGATGAGGAGAGTGAGTGTATTTGTAATTATTCATGGGAGGTGGTGAAAAGACCAATAATTATATCTCACAACATTGTGTTGCCAGAATAAGGAAAAGTAGTGGGAAAATTCCCATAAAGAATGTTAGATATATTTCCTTGAGGACCATTCTTTTAACCATCACTCGAGTTACCAAAAGTGAATCTCCTCCCTTAGCCACCAACTCCTAGATGCAGTATGCAGTCGATTTTGTGGCACCTACAATGTTTAATTGGTGTGAATGGCTTTTGGAGAGTATGAAAGATCAGTTGACCAAGTGAAAAACTAGTCGTTTGAAGCAATTCGGTTACAATTCAATTTTGGTATCCTTCTTCTTAGAGAGAGATCCACTAATACGTTTACATAGCATGGAGTTATATGTGGATCACGATCCACAAGAGCCTTGAATGAAGAGGTGGTTGGACATGATGATGCACCATGGTGGGGGCCCTATAATATTTTATGACGAGTAGTTCTTCAGATGGGTAAAGAATAAACTCATCATGGTAGAGGAATATGCTTACAAGAGGATGGATTTCCAAGGAGATGTAGATGTATTCCTTACAGCGGGGTATCAGTGGAACGATTCAGGTAAAAAGAAACCATTTTTTTTTGTTTTAAAATTTCAAAAATTTCAATGTTTTTATCGTATTGAGACTGACTTTGTTTTCATCATCCAGATATTGGGCCAAGAAAACCATATTGAACTTCATCGATATAGAGGCGAGGTGAGAAGGGTTCAATAGTTGCTACTTATGATCGTGAAGCAGCATAGGAGCTCGAGGATATAGAACACAACCTCGATGGGTTGACTTTGGGTATACTGGATATACGAATAGACGATCTGTCATGGCGGGTACCAATGACACACTGTGGGAGTATCTGGACACATAGCTTGTCTGCTCCAATGAGTAACTCAGGAAGTAGTATTTTACCATGAGCATCATGATTGTTATCTCTTTAGTAATTTTGACGATTGACATGTATTGATATGAAATTCATAGGTTTGGTGTTGTCTTAATACATTTTTTAAACTTTTTATAAACTTTAATATAAAATAATTTCTATTTTTGTTCTATTGGGTGCAAAGTGTGTATGTGATTTTTACAAATGTTGCGAATGTATATCTAATACATAATTAGCCAAAGCATCTGTTAATGAATTTATATTTCTTGGATTGTGTTGATATTCCAAATAGTCAAGCTCTCTTTCCAAGAGACAAACCCTTAAATATAATCGTAATAGAGTAGGACTTCTGATAGAATAAATTTTACTTAACTGCAGTACTATTAGTTGAGATTCAAGTTGGAAAACCAAGCGGTGAATTCAAAGTGAAATGGATTCAGCCAATAATTCAATGATTATGCTATATTCTTCTATATTTTTAGTCACACGACCAAGACATATACCATGTAGACTAATCAACTCATCGGTAGGCGTGTAAATCGCCCAAGAAACATGTGAAAGGTTATGAGTACTATGTCTAGCACCATAATAAAATCCAACATAAGTCAAAGGGGACGTCTGATCCATATGGATATCGATGGCCGCCCACCTATTCCAACTGGCTCAAAATAGTTTGTTGGAAATTTACTATTTTTAGCAGTTTTTCGGGTCCCAAACTTCCAGGGCCATTTTGAGGGCCTAAACGATGTTTTTTCATGATAGGAAACCTTAATAATAGTCAAAGGCTCAGATTTATCCCCCTAAATGAATCTCCTCATCGATACCTTTCCAATGAGCTATCATGCACAACAAACGAATATTGTATGCCAAAGTTACGCCCCTGGGAAGTTGATACACCAAACTACCCAAAACAGGGTCCACAAAACTGTTGGATTTTCATCTTCCGGGGTTAGGGTTTTGGATTTTATTTATGTTAAAAAATTGTTTGTAGCCTCATTGTATTCTTGTGAATGAGCGTAGCCATCACATCTATTCTCAAAGATAATTTCCCACCATTCTAGTGAGTCTTTCACTCTGTAATTTTACAGTTCTGTACATTTCACTCATTAATAGAAATTGTGTATTATTGTATATGTGTGCCTCTTTTTATATACATATGATATATCTCTGTTATATTATTAGATCTCTTGCAATATCTCGGTATATTTCTTTATTATATCTCCGCTCTCATTTCATGCTCAAAATAATATGGATTAGTGGTATCATAGTAGGTTGTTCTTGATCGTTTTTCAGTGCATGTCCCCGACGAGGTCCGAGTATAGAAAGCTGGGTCTTGAGCTTGTCTCTCTCGAGGAAAATCACTCATTCACACACAATAAACCTTCCATGGTTAAATAAAAGAAAAATGACGGAGAAAAAGATTCTATTAATATGTTGCTTGAGAAAGCTCTCACATGACAGAGGGACGAAATAATGGAGAATTTTCCCCACATCCTTTAACGCCTACCAATAAAAACATGTTCATATTCATACAGCAGCCACTTTGGAGACACCTCTCCTTTCAAAGTACAAGTTAATTTTGATATTCTCGTATTTGAAGGTCAGATAGATGCGGATGCCCTATAAAAATGGTTAAATCTGCTAGAAGATTATTTCTCTGTTCACAATTTTTCTGACAGGGAAAATATCACCTTTTGACTCCTTAAGGCTCTCCCCTATGTAAAGCATTGGTGGGAAACTTACTGGGAGAAAATATCCACAAAGGATTATGGAATATATGGGGTCGAGCCCACTTGATATTTTTGTGTGGATGCAGTCAAGGAAAAATATTACCCTGTTGCTAACTATGACGACCAATACATGAGATGGACCACACTATGACAAGAGAGGGGAAAAATAGTGTTGGAGTTCACAAATACCGCAGGGATCTGCATAGGTACATCCAAATCGAAATGGATTTCCTGTACATCTCATCACTAGGAGCTTCCTATCGATATGATGTCAAAATTGAGCATAAATTTAGGCACTAGAACAAATAGGAGTTCGGGTCTGCAAATCCGCAAAATCAAAATATGGTAAAGACGACCTTAACAACCAGCTAGAAAAGGCCAAGCCATAGGATAAGAAGGGTAACAGAAAGATGAAGAAGGACACTGGAAAGTGGTCCAATTTCCACAAAATCCCCTAGCACAACACTAATGAATGTCGCTCAAAACAATCATTGATGGTCGAGATCAAAGAAAAGGAGTCGAACCCTGATTCAGAATCCGATTTAGAAAATAATAGGAGAAGACATATCATTGATGCAAACCCCATTTCTATTGTCGTGACCACAACAAATCAACCACAAGGGCAATAGATAAAGGGGGATGCCTTTTTTCGTTCCATATGGGTGAAGGGGACCCGTACGCATTTTAATTGTTGATAGCGAGGAAGCCAAAGAATCTCCTCATGAGGAGATTAGATCCAAACAGAGAATTGATAATGGACAATACCACACACACAACCATACAACATCAAGTGAATTCTCAAGGGATGCAATATTTGTGTCAGCGAGCAATGTCAATTGTCATACAACATCCAACCCTTCAAGGATGAGGTGTATGTGATGTTTCCTCCTTTGGATGTTTTGTGGCGTTCTTTTGGGCCAACCATATATGTGGAAAGCATCATGCTATTTATGAGTCTTGACCTTGTAGTGTCATTGTTACTATGGGGGTCATCTCTATAGGATACCAGTGGTTCAACTATTGTCCCACTAAAACAATGCCACAAGTTAATCTCTCATACTGAAAAAATAGTCCTCTGTCCCACTAAAACAATGCCACAAGTTAATCTCTCATACTGAAAATTTAGCCTCTTCACAATATGTTCAAAAGGTGAACATAAGGACAATGCAACCACTCCATCCCTGGCCCAAGACCTTTCTTTCCAATCGAAGAAGATTACAGAAGAGAAAGAAGATATTGTTTCTTCACCTAAAATGGTACCTACAAACTTCCTAATCAAGTCAAGATACAATAGGTTGTTTGAACAGATTCAACCCCACCAACAATAGGATCATGACAGTATTCAACAAGCTAAGCAACACAACTTCTCTGGAAAGGCAAGCAACTCATCAAGAGTCAGATTCAGCAAACACTTTCCCCTCTCCCCCGAGAAATCAATGCAATGGAGACAATATCTTCCCAAGGAGGGAGGATTGATCCAGATGGATATCGGTGTCCACCCACCTATTCCAACTGGCTCAAAACAATTTGTTGGAAAATTACTATTTTTAGCACTTTTTCGGGTCCCAAACTTCTGGGTTCATTTTGAGGGCCTAAACAACATTTTTTTCATGATAGGGAACCTCAAATATTAATGAAGGATTTTATTGATCCCCCTAAATGAATATCCTCATTGATACCTTTCCAAGGAGCTATCGTGCGCCCCAAATGAAGATCGTATGCCAAAGCTACACCCATGGGAAGTTGATACACCAAACTACCCAAAACGAGGTCCACAAAAATGTCGGATTTTCATCTTCTAGGGTTAGGGTTTTGGATTTTCTTTATGTTAAAAATTCCTTTGGAGCCTCATTGTAACATCCATCTTCTTGCGAATGAGCGTAGCCATCACATCTCTTCTCAGAGATAAGTTTCCATCATTATGGTGAGTCTTTCACTCTATAATTTTACAGTTCTATACATTTCACTCATTAATAGAAATTGTGTATTACTGTATATTTGTGCCTCTTGTTATATACATCTGATATATCTCTGTTATATTATTGTATCTCTTGCAATATCTCGATATATTTCTTTATTATATCTCCTCTCTCATTTTGTGCTCAAAATAATCCAGATCAATGCCGACATCTGCAAACCAAGCACAATGCAAGATAAGCAGTAGGCATAAATCGTTGAAAAAAAGTGATAAAATCACACCAAAACATGGTACAATATATACAAAGCACTTATGTAGAATGACTCTAAACATAGTACTTCTTCGGGAAAATCCCATTCTAAGGCTCACCCAAAGGGATCCCATCATAATCCACTAACTCATAGGCACCTTTCTCTAATAGACGTTTAACGATATAAGGGTCATGCCACATGGGCTCGAATTTACTCGCCCCCAATATTTCACGATCTTGATCATACAACAAGACCAAGTCACCTTCAGAAAACACACAAGGTCTAACAATTTTATCATATTGAGCTTTGGCACATTTCTTATGGGTTTCATTATCCAGAGCGACGTCACAACGAGTTTCATCTAATCATGTCAAGTACAAAATATGTTCTTCCTCGACGGTGGTATTGGGAAGTAATTCGACAGCTAGTTTCAAAGATGGTATTTCACATTCAATCGGTAGTATGACTTCTAGACCATATACCAGCTGGAATGGCATAAAACCTATGGTTTTTTTTATCGACGCTCGATATGCACATAATTCCAAAAAAAACATCGTATGCAAATTCGATTTGTGAATCCCTATCATCCTATGAAGCATCGTTGTCAAAAATTTATTTACTGCTTCAATTTGACCATTAGCCTGCAGATAGTAAGGAGTTGAGTTTTCATGCCATAAACCCAACTTGGCGGCTAATTCCAACATCATGTAATTTTGAAAATGAGTGCCATGATCAGTGACAATGGCTTGGGGCACATCAAATCGAGCAATAACGTGATTAAAAAAAAATGGTTGCAGTTTTTCCAGTGTTATTGAATGTAGGCATCGCCTTGGCCCACTCAATGATATAATCCACAACAACAATAATATACCCATTCCCCCCATCCGAGTGAGGGTTACATGTCATGAAATCAACTCCCCATTTAGCAAATGGACCAGAATAAAATAAAGGGTGAAGTGGAGCAGCAGACGCACACGGCTTATGATTATAGATATGACACGCATGACACTTTTGGATCGTAAGGATGCAATCCTTAAATAGGGATAACAAAAAATAGTCGACTCGTAGAATTTTTTGAGTAGTGGCATAACCAAATATATGACCACCACATGCTCTGGAGTGACAGTCATTAAGAGCTCTCTAGGCCTCCTCATGTGTCAAACATCGTCAAAAAATGGAATCGACACCACAACGATAAAGGGTATCAGCAACAATGATATATTGTCGATCTTGGTATCGAATTCGATGTCGTTAAGTGCTAGACAAATCAGGTCAAAAAGTTTGGGTTTGGAGATAGATAATTATATCTCCATACCACAGATCTGCAGAATTGATCAGAAAAAGATGTTCATTAGGAAGCAAATCTTTTGACACACTTTTTGTTTCAGTTGAGGGAAGGTCACAAATTAACTCAGAAAAAACCAAGGATTTCTTTGACTTGGATTTCTCAAATTCCAAATCAAACTCTTGTAGGATAACAATACATTTGGAGAATTTTCCCCCCAGCACTTGTCTAGTAAGAATATGTTGCATAGAGTTGCAATAAAAAATAAAGGTGGTTTTACGCAATAAGATATAGTGACAAAAACATTGGACAACTTTAACAACAACCAATGCCAATTTCTCCACATGTGAATATTTGATTTCGGTAGTGGTTAGACTTCGACTTAAATAATAGATCACATGTTCATCGTATGATTCATCCTCTTGGATAAGCACCATAGAAATGGTACTGTCAGAAGCGACAATGTACACAAAGTAATCTCGATTTTGATTCATCATCTTGGATAAGCACCATGGCAATGGTCCTGTCATGCAACAATGTACAAAACACCAACCCAAGACACTCTTGGATTACCTTTCTTATTTTTGAATTCTTTAGCAGTCAAATATTACACATAGGATGCAAAATAGAAGCTGGGATTAAGATTTAATAAGTTTGTTCACAAATCTCACATCAGTATATAAGTTGATCAGAGAATAGTTGGATGGAAGATGAATATTGACAACGAGTCCAATCGCAATCAAAACAAATAAGACAAGAATAAAAATAGTCTACTAAAGAGAGAGCGGAGGTCTCCGCCAGTTTTGGCATGAAATAAGGTGGAAGGAGAAATTGACTTCCAACCATAACAGAGGAGATAACACAATGCTAGCATTGTAGCAATGTCATGTGATGTATGCGTTAAGGAAGTGCAGCAAGTTTGAAACACTACAAAGGAGTTTACGAGATCTTCGAGGCAGTGAGAAGAACTTGACCCTGTGGTGGAAATGAAACAGGGGTTGCACAATGAACACAATCACCAATGAGCTAGAGATAGTGAGTAGTAGATACAACACTTTGTATCCTATTAATGTGAGAACAAGAATAGGATACGACTTCCTTTACACTAATATCGAAGAGTAAAAATAAGAAGACGACCACACAAGGATGGTTCTAGAAATCGTTGATTATGGACAATGGTGCAACACATATAACCTCTCAAGGAGTAGTCTCATCACACCAAGCTACAAACTATTTAAAACAAGAACTACCTAATCATATTTGGCTGCGACCATATCAAGACTGGTCTTTAGACATGCAAACTGTTATGCAATATTCAAATGAAACTCAAATTAGAATTACTATTGAATGCTACAGCATTACTGCGAATTCTATTCTTAGAATCACATTTGAATACATGACCTCATAACGATACTCCTCCCAAGTTGCAATTTAATACCATGGAGTTTTTGTGATCTTTAACTTCAAGAAAAGAAAACAAATGCTATTATTGTAACAAAACTTAATTCAGGGGTTGCAATAATATTGTTCAGCGACCAATAAAATCTTAACTTCGAATTTCAATTAAACTTACAGAGATCAAGGAGGTCCTAAATTTTTGGGATTACCAAAATTCTCAATTGACCATGCGAAAAATTATATCGGGATTTGTAGTTAGATTTCACAGTGGCCAACAGAGTTCAAACTCCAAACCTTGTAATTTAATTACATTGACGAAACAAACTTCAAAATTTTGTGTTGTATTAGTTTACAGCGAAAGAAAAAATCCTATATCTGGTTCTTTTATTTAATTTTTTGTAACAATTCAAGTGAAATTTCCATAATTGTGGATTGGTAATATAGTTTTAAATGACCCTACAATTTTCTAGACTAGGGTTGCAATTAAATTTCATAAATTTCATACATATATCAAATTTTGGATCTTCAAAAATAAAATGCCCATAAATTTTCTAAATTTCCAATTTGGTAACTGATAGTACAAGACCCAAATTTTAATTTACAAACTGTGTTTTAATTCTATAGCATCCATAAACTCAAATTCAAAATTGCAACCATTTTGTACAAGGCCCAATTTTTAATTACAGGATGCATTTTAATTCTACAACATCCATAAATTCAAATTCGAAAATGCAATCATTCTACGCAATCATACATAGATCTACTTCTAGGATCGACACTTAAGGTTACAAAGATCATATGATTTCGAGCTAATTGGAATTGCAAATAATTTATACATGAACCTACAAATTTCTAAATTCAAAATACAAAACTCTGACGGATATTTCTAAATTATTTGATTTACATATGACTTTAAACACCCATGCAATTTATACAATTCAGGAGCTACAATTAAATTTGGCAGTGTTCACAACAATTTAATCATCAAAATTTGCTACTTAATCTTGTAGCGATTATACAATTCTAAATTACAAATTACTATTGATACAATGAAAATTCTAGAAATAAAATATAGGAACCGATGGTGATGAAGAATTGAGGAAGTCATTCAACGTCTTGCGCTATATTCTTACTCCCACTTGCTAATCACCCAACTTCACCGGTACCTCCCAGCCAACGCTAAGGGTACTCTTCTTCCCCCTTATCCCCTTGAGCCACAAAGGGGCCAAACACAAAACCAGAACATAGTATCTAACAAGTTTGCCTCGCAATGAAGAGCTCCCACTCTATCTCAAGCTTGAAATCCCAACTCTCACAAGTAAAACATAGTCAATCCAATTTTGGCAGCATAACAATACTATCAAAAGTGAGATCCATTTTCCCTTTTACCCCAATTATTTTATAGGTAAATTCTCAATGACACATGTTCACATGCAAAAGTAATTAACTTTTTAATAAATTTTAATTAAGATTATTCACCCACACACTTGTCACACTCTCCCCAAGTTGCACAAGTAATTACCCTTTTTATTTTATTTTAAAAAGTCATTTTCCTCACATTCCCCAATGTGTTCCTATTTTCTCTCTTAGTTGTCCCTTTGTTCCCAAAGTTCACATTTAATGAGTGTCTCCTAACTAGATCTTAGTTAGAGTTGGATTAGGAGTCTTCTTTTAGTTAGATTCAGTGGTGGTTTGACTCAAGATATTATTCTATGTACACCTATTCTCTCTAGTTATTATTATTTATTTATTTTAAATCCCTTTTATTAATTTCATGCACACATGTGCACCTTATCCAACCTTTAAATTTGTAATTCCCCATTTTCTAGAGTTTGATTATATCTCAAACCTTTTAACTTATGTCATAATTCATTTAGTCCTTTATTTAAATTTATACTTAGACTTAGGCTTAGACTCTTGTTAGGCTTTTTAATTTATAATCTACGGTTTAATTAATTATTTTATTCTAACAAGGTCTAACTATTTCAATGTTTTCTAGGCCACCTAGATTTATTGACTCATGTTTTAATTACGCGACGTTCCCTTCAAGACGCACCTTCGTGCTCCAAGGGTGCCACTCACCTTTGACTGGTTTTGGAAGCTTGTCCGACCCTTGAAGTCAACACTTCATTCAATCAACCTTTTGAGAGACTAAGGGTTTCTAAGGAATAAGGATTCCACCTTATTGTGCTCCCCTTAGAAATATTCGTGATAAATTGTCTCAGTATGCCCTTACGACATCGTGGACCTCTCGAACTAGGCAATCGTTAACCTACAATTCAGGCCATGACAGGAGTGCTAGTAAGTTGTGACAGGGATGATGACACACCTCTCCCTAAAATGTCTATTTTCTATCAACCTTATGAGAGACTAAGAGTTTCTAAGGAATAAGGATTCCATTCGGTCGACCTTGTGAGAGACTAAGGGTTTCTAAGGAATAAGGATTCCACCTTATTGTGCTCCCTTTAGAAATCTTCGTGAGAGATTGTCTCAATCTGCCCTTATGACATCGTGGACCTCTCGAGCTAGTTAATCGTTAACCTACAATTCATGCCATGAAGAGAGTGCTAGTAGGCTGTGACAAGGATGTTCCACACCTCTCCCTAAAATGTATGGTTTCGGTGCATGGCCCCTTTACTCCTTATGTGAGTCATATTAGCAAGCATCATCAAGCATGCATCCATTGGCTAAAACAATGTCAATAATCCATATACATAAATCATACTCTAATCAATATTATATCATATGTGCATAAAATGAAATACTCAAACAAAATACACTCCACTCTCTGACTCAATTCGGAGTCCTAGAAAGTCCATTGATCCCATCAACATCCATAACCTATCATGTGTCCTTCACACTCAAGAGAACACGTTAATATTATTTGCCAATAAATATGCATAAAAATAACAATCAATCATAATACAGCATCATTATTGTATATAAATCATAATGTGCCATAACCAGATCACTTGCACACAAGTGTCCTCAAAGAATAAGTCAAAGTGTGCTCAGTAGAACGAGATGTTACATACACCCCCTCTTGTTTTAAACTTCATCCCAAAGTTTGTACAATATAAAAATGCAAGTAAATAAATGTATCTAACATAGATCTACATATCTAATCTATCAAACAAATAAGGAAATTGTTGACGCATCTCATATCCATCCTCCCATGTCATCGAGTTTGGACTATAGTTTTCCCACTGGACCTTGACCTGATCGACTATTCAACATCGTATTTGTTGAGTGAAATGGTCTAGAATGAAGATTGGATCCACCATGAGAGCACCCTCATCCGACACCTACAAATAAATCATGTCAATAACATGTGACAGATCACCATTATAATGTTGTAAAACAGATACTTGAAATACATCATGCATATGCCTTAAATAATCATGCAAGGCTAGTCGATAAGCCACAAGTCCTTTCTTTTCCACAACCTCGAAAGGTCCCACAAACCTAGGAGAGAGTTTATCACCCTTTCCAAAATTGATCGAACTCTTGTGCGGTTTTACCCACAAGAAAACTATGTTGTCAACTTCACAGTTGCGGTCAACACGATGCACATCAACATAACTCTTATTGATTCGGGATATTTTCATCAGGTGACTTATTAAAGAATCGGATTAAATGAGAATAAACTAAAGTACACCATAAAGAAGGAAAATCTCAAAAGGAAAGAGACATAAGCATACAATATGAACACAAAAACTTGATAACGGAGTTTGTCCCTGGTGGAGTACATCTCCAAGTCCTGCTCTCAAATGGGTAGGTATTTGTATTAACTCCACAAAATAATTGGGCAAAATACATAAGTATACCTCATTCTGGAGTTAAGCTACATAATCTTTTCTCATATCATAAAACTAACACCACCACTGCATTCGTGGCGTCATTTTACCTAAAAATTATTGTCTCCATTCCTCAATCCAAGTCTGACACTTTTTGGGCCTAAGAAAAATATCGCCTCAGTTTGCATGCCACTGCTCCTACAATAAATGATTGATAAATATCAAAAACCATGCCAAATCTCGAAAAATATGCAAAAATCCATATTATACGGATGTGCTTGATCTCACATGTCTCCTCCTCTTGCTCTGGCGAACACCCCTTCTTATACCAAAATCTAGGCGGTTAGCATTGATGAGGAGGTTGGGCGCATTGGTTGGCGTAGCTATATTTAGAACTTGGTTAGGCAAAGGTTCCAGGGACATCCCATAGGCCTCCCCTTTTTAACACATTTATATAACAGTTTTTTGGTAGGCTTTCCAAGTTTGGCGGGCGACAACTACAATGGCGAGTCGCTTGGAATATGCCACAATATATGGTGGAATCATTGTTATTTTTGGCAGAGGCAGTTTAGTGGACTGCTAAATATGGAAGGCAGTGGAATATGTGTTATATGTGGTGGAGTGCTAGAATATATGGTCGCATGGAGTAGTATAGAACTAAGGGTTGGTTTGAAGGCCTAACCCTTTTCTCCCCCATATGACACTTTATTAAAACTTAAATAATATTTTCACCATATTAAAAACAAGGACTATAGCATGGTGTATTGGTTAGCGTGGAGATGTGAGGCCTTTGGGCTAGAGGAGGTCAAGGGTTCGACTCCTATGGAGTCATAAAAAAATTTCAACATGCCAACCATTGGAGGGGTGCCACGTGGCATCCCATAACTAGGCCACATGGCACCATATTATTTGTCCACGAAAATGACATGTGTCATCACCCAATTTTCCCACCTATCTTCCATCATTTTTCCACATCATCTCATGCCAAATCAGTTGTGCGAACATGCCACGTGTCACCCTTGCAGTGGTGCCACGTGTCACCTTGACCTTTTGACTTTTGACCAAGTTTGACCTGAACTTTGACCGCTTATATATTTTGATCTGTAACTTTGTTTGATGAGTTATTTGTACTGTTAGAAATATTGTGACGGTCTCTTCGCGATCATGCCATTTTAGCTGAGTTTTGGGAACTTTTAATTTTTTCCCTTTTGCGATTTGTTGAAGCCATTCTGAGCATCTTGAATTGCCTCTGTAAGTTCTGAGTTGTTCTTATCCTTCTCTGGATCCTTTTTGGATCACGCCTTCCCATTGAGAGATTTTTGGACCACCAAAATCTTTCATTAATCAACTGGTAAGTGAGAGAAGAGCCCCCTCACTTTTTCCTTATCAATCCACTTTACCTTGCTTGGATGTGTCCCCTTTAAGCATACTCGAAGATAATCAACATCACCCCTATGTGAAGTCCTCGTCCTTCTRTCCAAGATGATRTCTTCCTGTAACTCATCCAAGTACTCARGAAAACTCATCAACTGAAGGTATTGAAACTTCCTCTTCCCGATCCATGATCATGGAAGGCTCAAAAAGTTTCAAGTTCTCTACGTTCACAATTGATTAAATCTGCATATAAGGTGGAAGATCTAAACGAAAAGCATTAGTGTCGCTTTTCTCCAAAATAGTGAAGGGTCCATATCAGATGGGTTGGAGTTTCTTGCCTTCACCCTTCAGTTGTTCCTTGTTGATGTGAAGCCATACCTAGTCTCCAACCTGGAATTGATGATCAACCCTATGCTTGTCATGCCAATATTTATACTGTGCTTGACTCTTCTCCAACTATTCCCTAACTGCCTGGTGTATCTGCCGAATCCTCTGGATGAACTTGCGGGTTTTGTCCTATGTTCGTTCTTCATTCACATCGACATTGCTCCCATACATCAAGTCCAAAGGAACCTTTGGTAGGTACCCAAAACATGTCTCAAAAGGTGAAATCTGAGTAAACGAATGTAAAGCTCAGATATAAGCATGTTGTACATAGGGTATTTGTTCATCCCATAACTTAGGATGCTTGTTGCAGTAGCCTCGAAGAAAAAGTACCATTTTTTTGTTTACCACCTATGTTTGTTCATCGGTCTGTGGATGAAAAGCAGTGCTCCTCTTCAATTTGGTGTCCATCATTCTCCACAATCTAGTCCAAAATTCCCCAAGGAATCGAGTATCTCGATCCGAGACAATGGACATGGGTAACCGAAAGTGAACCCAAACATGTTGAAAGAAGAGATTAGAATTCTTCTCAACAGTGATCTTCTTTTTACATGGAATCAAGATACACATCTTGCTGAACCTATCCACTATGACATACAAATAATCATGACCCCCTTTGGTCATTGGTAAACCCCCTACAAAATCCATAGAAATACTTTCCCATGGATTGGATGGAACATGAAGTGGTGAGTATAGCCCCAATTTTATATTAGTGGGCTTACAATTAGAACACATCACACACCCCTTTACATATATAGTTACAATTGCTTTCATTTGAGTCCAGTAACAAAACCTCTGCAAATGAGCCATAGTTTTTCCTACCCCAAAATTCCCATACACAAGAGAAGTATGAGCTTCTCGTATCACATGGACTCGTTCACTTGTAGGAATAAATAGCTTCCTAAGATGATAGAGTAACTTTTCCTGTAGACAATAGTTCTCTACCTGTGCACCATGGGTTAGCTTCTCATACACTTCTTTAAAATCTTCATCGATGACATATTTCTCTACATAGCTATCATGAGATAAAGAGGTATTCTTCAAAACAATAGAAGAAGCAATAGGAGGTCTAGAAAGCATATTGGCTACCTTGTTACTTGTACCCTTCTTGTAATTGATTACCAAATGAAATTGTTGTAGAAAACCCATCCATCTGTAGTGTCGAGATTATTGCAGTTTGGTTTGTGCTTGAAGATACTGTAAGGGTTGGTGATCTGTATGTATAATTGTTTCCTTCCCTAACAAGTAATGATTCCATTTCTTTACGCTTTGGACTAATGCATACAACTCTTTATCATATGTAGGATAGTTAACAATAGCTTAGTTAAAAGTTTCAGAGTGGTAACAGACATGCTTACGACATTGAATCAATATTGCACCCATAGCGTATCCACTGGCATTTGTCTCGATCTAAAAATGTTGTTGAAGGTTCGATAGTGCTAATACTGGTGCGATATTGATCTTCTCCTTCAAAGAGTCAAAAGATTTTTGTTGCTTTCCTTCCCACTGAAAAGTGTACTTCACATTGTTTAAGGCATGCAAAGAAGCTTCTATAAAGGAGAATTTGGGAATGAATCTCCTCCAATACTGGACTACACCGAAGAAGCTCTGGATCTCGGTTACACTTTTTGGCTCAGACCATTTTACAATAACTTCAATTTTGGAAGGATCAATATCCAATTGTCCTCCTCCTACAATAAGACCTAAGTATACAAGTGCAATCTTGCCAAATTCATATTTAGACATTTTTACATACATCTTTTCCCTCTGCAAAGTATCTAATACTTTCTTTAAATTCCTTACATGTCCATCCCAAGTCCCGCTAAAAAAAAGAATTTCTTCTAAATATAAAATCACAAAGTCATCCAGGAAAGGCCTGAATACATCATTCATCACACACATGAAAGTTATCGTAGCATTACAAAGCCCAAACACCATAACTAACCACTCAAACAATCCATGTTTGATTTTAAAGGCAGTCTTCCATGCATCCTCTTATACAACCTTGATTTGATGATATCCACTGCACAAATCCAACTTAGTGAAATAAACATCATTGTTCAACTGATCAAGTAAATCATCTATGTGAGGATGAGGGTATCAATTTTTCACCGTGATTTTATTCAAATCCTGGTAATCAACACACATTCGCCATGTGTCATCTTTCTTTGGCACCATCACGATCTGAGAACCACAAGGAGATGAACTAGGCCTGATGACCCCTTGATCCAATAAGCCCTGTACCTGCTTCTTGATCTTTGTCATCTCCACAATTGACATCATGTACGTGCCCACAATAGGAAGAGAAGAATCCTGCTAAATATGTAATATCCCTAAGGATGAACCCAATTGTAAATGTAAATGCAAATGTACTTAAGTTGGTGAGTAGTTTGACATCATTGTGTATGCACATTTCATGGCATAGTGTGCGCATGTATTACGCAGTAAAATGAGGAAGTTTGCACATTTCAGGATACCGCACGCAGCATCTTAAGTGTGCGTGATGGTGAGACCAATGAGCCTTTGTGTATATGTTATGTTTTATAGGCTGGTGAGCCAGTTATTATAAGCTAGGATGCTTATGTTTTGATTAGGCTGGAGAGCCTAGATGTTAAAGGCCAATGCGCCTATTTTTGTACATGTCTCATAATTAATATAAAAGACATCATTGTGTGCAGAACGACCATGATAAAAGAGATGGGGGACTAAAATCCACTAGTTAGGGAAAGGGAAAGAGAGGGGCCTAAAAGTTAAGGAAAAGGGATAAGCTAGGGAGCTTAAGCCAAAAAGGAATATTATATTAATATTTCTTTAAATCATAAAGTATGGATAATTATTTTATCTTAAGTTCTAAAGTTAGGGACAAGTGGGCCAAAGTAGCTCCCAACATGACAAGTGTCAAGTTGGGGACATGCATACATATTGTTGGGACTTAGTTCATTTCCTACCATCTTTTCCATCATTCATCATTCCTTCCATCATTGAGTCATCCATTCAATCATCCATGAGCATGCGCACACCCATTGAGTTATCTTTCTTATCTTTATGATTGTACCTGAACATGTATCCATAGCCATTTTGTTTTGGTTTACCTGGTTAGATTGGGAGTTGGAATGAAGAAGCGGGTTGTCAGGCCCATGGGATATTAAAGAGACGAGTTGTCAGGCCCATGGGATATTAAAGAGACGAGTTGTCAGGCCCATGAGAAATTCTCTGGGTGAGAGAATTGATGAAAATTGATTTCCTGAAGGTGCTAAACTGCAGCTACAGTGCTCTGAGACTTCTTGTCTGGCCTGTTGTTGAACCCCGAAAAAGAAGTGGGCCAGTCGAAGGACTGTTGAGCAGAGAAGGGGAACACTTCCTGGGTGGGACAAACATGTGGGGAATGAGGGACTGTAGGTTGTTAGTTTGAGTTGGCACCTGAGACGGAGTCTTTCCTGTTGTCTATGAGCCTTTATCCTGGTTAGGAATCCCTTTACCCATGTGGAGTTTAGTCCCAACTCAGGGGTGACTCACTATTGAAAGTGATGAACAGTTTGGTCTAAGGGTGGGAGGTTTGTGGAAGGTATGCACATAGTTGGTGACATTCTTACCAACATAAGTATCAATTGTGTGATAAATTTACATGTTGCATTGTTATTTACGTGCTTATTTTTATGGGTTATCATATGTGTGGTTATAACTGTTTGTATATTTATGGGTAATTCTTGTATATGTTGCATGTATATGTTTACTATTATTTCTGTGTGAATCTGTGCATTTACATATGTATTTGGTTGTTTACATTTTATACATAAAGATTCTGCAAGAGTTATGTGTTTGTATATGTTTGTAATTGCATGCATTTCAAGAAAAAATTATGTGGCATAGCTCAGTTGGATGTTGGGTCTGTTACAGTATGTTCTGCAGAGAGAACAGTAAGAGTTCTTTGGCGTAGCATGGCCCGGGACGTTACAACATGGTATCAGAGCTTCAGTTTTCAACATTGAGCCTGGATGGGCCGAGAAAGTTGATTTGAAGAGAAATGTCACAGAGGATTTATTTCGAAGTGGCCAAATTTCAGTTTGTAGAGCATCCATGGTAAAAATTAACAGCAACTGGGCGGAATTGGGGAAAATCCCCAATTTTTGTTGTTAAATTCATGAGAAAATGGAGAAATTCGGCCAAGTGATAAGATATTCCCGATTTAATATCTGTTCTAGCAAATTCAGATCTAGAATGGGTGGAATTTGAAGTTATAGTGAAGCCCTGATAGATGGAGCGAGTTTAGTGGTTAAAGTTCTCAATTCGCGAATTGATTTTGGATAAATTCGTTTGAGAAATGTCAACTTACAATGATTTTTTGTTGCATAGGTTGAACTGGTGCTATCGGGGTGAAATTGAAAAAATTTCATAGTTGCAGAATGTCTATGGTAAATTGGGGAAAAAGTTAAGCCAAAAGCCCCAATTTCTGCAGCGGAATTCATGAGGAATTAATGCGCATAAAAATGAATGTGCACAGGTGGGCGCACTAAAAATGCATGATGCACAGTGAAAATCTTGTGATAGGTAAAATTCGGCACTGCATGGCAATATATTGGTGTGTTGGTGCACGTGCTAAATTTTGGGTGTCGCGCGGGAAAATGTTAGTGTGTGGATGTGCACGCAAAATTTCAGCGTTGTGCGGAAAAATGTTGGTGTATGAGACCACGTGATAAATTTAGCATTGCGCGGTGTGCACACACATAATAATGATGCATGTGGTGTGCGCAGTGTTGGCAGAGCGTAGAGGAGTTTTGTTGAAGCACGCGCAATGTGGGTATATGTTGTTGCGCGAAAGTTTAGTTAGTGGTGCGCGTAGATTTTTGGTGCGCGGTGGAGACGTACTAAACTCTGGCATGGTGCAGTGCGTAGAGTACAATGCGCGCAGAATATAAGCGCGCGATACAAAAACTGGGTGCAACAGGTAATAGTGCAAGAACCAAAACTACGCGCAGTGGATATTGGCGTGTGACACAAAAGTAGTGCGCAGTTATTGGCGCAACAGAGAAGTGATGCACAGTGGTTATAGGTGTGTGAAGCACGATTTACCTTGTGATGTTGTTTCGCATGGTAAATATGGGTGTACAGGTTTAAATTTGTGTGCGTGAAGTTGTTTGAAGGGTGAACAACAACAAAAAACCAACAATTTTCTACAATGTTTTATATCATTTGAACGTCATCTTTTTGCAGAGCGTTTTTGAGGGCCTTAAGAGCGTTTTTGGCAACTCAAAAACCATGAGATTAGAGGGATGGATGTCCATTTGGGCATTGAAGGAACAAACTCCAATGGACATGGATATGAAAGGAATGAAAACATGAATATGGCAGAGACCATTAAAAATTTTCAGAAGGATGTCCAAAGCCATAAAGTTGATAATGAAAGGCTTATGAAAGCCAAGGATCAACAGGATGACTTCAACATGAAGTTATTGCAGAGCTTGAACAGAATAGAAAAGAAATTGTATAAGGTGAGTGGATCAAGCAAATATGGAAGTCACGGGCCTTCTGATGAGAAAAGACGAGCCAGAAGTGTTAGCAGACATCACCACCACTCCCCGAGGCATTCCAATAAGAGAGCACACAACAACTCAAGCCCATCCCCTGTCAGGAATAACAAGAGGTCTGGGGTGGATGAGCTATGAGAAGAAATGAACAAAATAAAACCTCCTACATTTGATGGTGAGCACAAGAAGGATGAAGATGCAGAAACATGGTTGTTGGGAATGAGAAAGTATTTTCAATTGCATAATTATTCTTCTCATGCAGAAGGTAGAATTTATATCTATCAACTCAAGGGAAAGGCATCCATGTGGTGGGATCAGCTTGTGCAGGTGCAATGCATTAAAGAGAAAAGTGTCACTTGGAGGGAATTCAAGAAGTACTTTGAGAAGAAATACTTGAATAAGAGATACTATGACAAGAAAATGAAAGAGTTCTTTGAACTCAAGCTTGGGAGTATGACAATAGATGAATATGGGAGAAAGTTTTTAGAACTGCTAAAGTATGTCTCTTTCATCAAGTATGAGACAATTAAGATTCAAAGGTATTTGAGTGGATTGCCATCATTCATTAGTGACAAAATATAGTATGATGATCGAAAGACATTGGAGGAGACCATAAGGTGAGCTAAGTGCCTATATGATCAGAAAAAAGCAAGGCCAACTTTCCAAATATCTTGGGAAGACAAAAAGAAGTTCAAGATGGATCAGAGGAAGAGGGGATCTAAGCCACCATTCTTCAGAAATAATCCATAGGGAAAACAAACTTCTAGAGAACCCGGAACGATTGAAACAAGGGGTCAAAGGCCAAGGAAACCACCTATTCAATGTTGGGGTTGTAAAGGAGATCGCATGTTCATAGATTGTCCTCACAGAGGTGAAAAAGGGAAAACTATTCACAATGTACAACAAGATGAAACATTGGAGGACATGGGAAGAAACGTGCCAAGGATATATGAAGCCCTGGAAAACAAGCAAGCAGAGTATCAGTCACATATGATTGAAGTGAAAGGTATGATCAACAACCAAACCATTGTTATTTTAATTGATTTAGGAGCTAGTCATAGTTATATAGATCCTAAGTTGGTGGAAAGTTTGCATTTACCAAGAAGAAATCATGGGAAATATTGGTTGGTGCAGCTGGCTACAGGAGCCAAAAGAAAAGTTAATGAGATGGTTAAGTCATGTCTTATGGACATGAATGGGCTGAACACCAGGGAAGATTTGAACTTCTTGCCTTTAGGTTCCTATGACTGTCTAATTAGGATGGATTGGTTGGACCAGAATCATACTATCATAGATTGTCATAACAAGGAATTTACTTGCTTGGATGAGGAAGGGACCCTAAGGAAGGTACGAGGAATTCTCAGGGCAGTAACCATTAGAGAAATTTCAGCATTGTAGATGAAGAAATGTTACAGAAAAGGGTGTCAAATATTTGCAACTCATATGGAAGAGACACCTAAAGATAAGGTTCCAAATTTGGAAGATTATGCAGTCCTGGAATAATTTAAAGATGTGTTCAAGGAGGTACCATGGCTACCCCCAAAGAGAGATATTGATTTCTCTATAAATTTAATGCCTGGAGTAGCTCCAGTGTCAAAGACTCCTTACAGAATGAGTACACCAGAGCTGAAGGAGTTGCAAATGCAACTTGAAGAGCTTCTAAAGAAGGGGTATATACGACCAAGTGTGTCACCTTGGGGTGCCCCAGTCTTGTTCATGAAGAATAAAGATGGAACATTAATATTGTGCATTGATTTCAG
>SNQJ01S0008063.1:50015-74999 GCA_010110895.2 Picea sitchensis
TGGAAGATTATGCAGTCCTGGAATAATTTGAAGATGTGTTCAAGGAGGTACCATGGCTACCCCCAAAGAGAGATATTGATTTCTCTATAAATTTAATGCCTGGAGCAGCTCCAATGTCAAAGACTCCTTACAGAATGAGTACACCAGAGCTGAAGGAGTTGCAAATGCAACTTGAAGAGCTTCTAAAGAAGGGGTATATACGACCAAGTGTGTCACCTTGGGGTGCCCCAGTATTGTTCATGAAGAATAAAGATGGAACATTAATATTGTGCATTGATTTCAGATAGTTGAATAAAGTGACTGTTAAGAACAAGTATCCTCTGCCAAGGATTGATGATATTTTTGATCAATTGAAGGATGCAAAGATCTTTTAAAAGATAGATATCAGGTCAGGATACCATCAGGTAAGGATTAAAGAGGAAGATATTATCAAGACCGCCTTCGGGACAAGGTATGGTCATTATGAGTTCACAGTGGTTCCATTTGGGTTGTCAAATGCACCAACTATTTTCATGTGCTTAATGAATGGTGTTTTCCGAGAACATTTAGACAAGTTTGTCATTGTCTTTTTGGATGAAATTCTTATATATCCTAAGTCAGAGGAAGAGCATGAACATCATTTGAGGATGGTGTTGCAAGTATTAAGGGAGCATCAATTGTATGTCAAGTTGAGCAAGTGCTCATTTTATTAGAAGCAAATTCATTATTTGGGGCATATCATTTCAAAGGATGGGATAGCAGTGGATCCTGAGAATATAGAATCCATTAGAGAATGGTCAGCACCAAAGAATGAGATAGAGGTCAGATCATTCATGGGCCTTGCAGGATACTATAGGAGATTTATTGAAGGATTCTCAAAGATTGCACACCCAATCACTTCATTGCAAAGAAAGGGTGTGAAGTTTTAGTGGACATTGGATTGTGAAAAGACTTTCCAACACTTGAAACAATTATTAACAAGTGCTCCAATACTAAGGATTGCAGACCCAAATGAAGACTTAATTGTATGCACAGATGCATGTAAAGGACTTGGTGGAGTCCTCAGTCAAAATGGGTTTGTTATATGTTATGAATCAAGGAAGTTGAAGGAGAATGAAAGACACTATGCCACTCATGATTTGGAGTTGGCATCCATAGTGAATTCCTTGAGGAAATGGAGACACTACCTCATGGGGAAAAGGTTTGAGCTAAGAACAAACCATAATGGTTTGAAATATTTATTTGATCAGCCAACTCTAAATTCTAGGCAAACCAGATGGTTAGAACTTTTAAGTGAATATGAATTTGATATAAAACATATTAAGGGGAAAGAGAACAAAGTGGTTGATGCACTTAGTAGTAGAGTACATGAATTGCTTTCTACAACCATTATCATGTACCAATCAGATTTGAAAGACAGAATTATAGAGGCTTCCAAATCAGATTTGCAATACAAGGAATTAGTGGCAAAATTACAGCAAGGTATTTTGCAGCAAAAAATTGAGGAACACAAGCTAGATAATGATGAAATTCTCACGTACAGGAGAAGAATTTATCTACCAAATTCTCTCAATATTATTGGCCAGGCATGAAGAAAGAGGTTGTTGATTTTATTTCCAGATGTTTGGAATGTCAAAAAGTAAAGTTTGAGCATAGACACCCAGCTGGTTTGCTACAGCCATTACCCATTCCTGAGTGGAAGTGGGAAGTTGTAACCATGGATTTCATTACCAAACTTCCCAGAACAAACAAGCAACATGATTCTATCATGGTAGTGGTGGATAAGCTTACTAAAGATACCCATTTTATTCCAGTTAAGATCACTCACAAGGCAGCAAAAATCGTTGATGTTTATATGAAAGAAATTGCTAGATTACATGGCATACCCAAGACAATTGTGTCTGACAGAGATCCAAAATTTACCTCAAAATTTCGGAAGGGATAATTTAATGGATTTGGAAAAAAATTGAATTTTAATACAACTTATCATCCAGAATCAAATGGACAAATAGAGAGGGTGAATCAAGTGATTGAAGATATGTTGAGGATGTATGTGATGGATAAACCATCAAAATGGGAAGACTACCTACACTTGGTAGATTTTGCCTAAAACAATGGGTACCAAGCATCTCTAAAGATGAGCTCATTTGAGGCACTTTGTGGCAGAAAGTGAAACACACCAATAAGTTGGGATAACCTAGCAGACAGAATAGTGGTTGGGCCAGATTTGCTTAGGGAAATGGAGGAGCAATGATAAAAATAAAACAAAATTTAAAGGTTTCCCAAGACAGGAAGAAAAGTTATGATGATAAGGGCAGAACTCACAGGGAATTTAAAGTGGGTGAGCATGTATTCTTGAAAGTGAAAGCCAACAGAAGTTCCATGAAGTTGGGAAACTGTTCAAAGTTGGCAGCTCACTATTGTGGGTCGTTTGAAATCCTAGAGAGGATTGGTCCAGTAGCTTATATGATTGCACTGCCTGCATATATGTCTGTTCATAATGTATTCCATGTATCATTTCTCAATAAATATATACCTTATGCTAATCATGTTATTGATTGGAATGTGATCCAAGTGGAGCAAGAAGGCGCTTTTCAAGTGCACCCGATACGCCTTCTGGACCGGAAAATCAAACAGCTCCGGAATCGAGCCATAGGGCTTGTAAAGGTCCAATGGACCTGGTACGATCCTGAGGATGCTACTTGGGAGCATGAGGATGCAATGCGAGCAGAATACCAGCATATTTTTGAGGTTTTTTGAAATTTTATTGTACATGGGTACATGATGCATTGAGGACAGTGCATAAATAAGGGGAGGGGATTGTAAAATCCTTAAGGCCGAACCCAATTGTAAATGTAAAAGAAAACGTACTTAAGATGGTGAGTTGTTTGACATCATTTTGTATGCACATTTCATGGCATAGTGCGCGCATGTACTATGCAGTAAAATGAGGATGTTTGCACATTCCAGGATACCACGTGCAACATATTAAGTGTGCGCGATGGTGAGACCATTGAACCTTTGTGTATATGCTATGTTTTATAGGCTGGTGAGCCAATTATTATAAGCTAGGATGCTTATGTTTTGATTAGGCCAGAGAGCCTAGATGTTAAAGGCCAGTGTGCCTATTTTTGTACATGTCTCATAATTAATATAAAATACATCGGTGTGCGCAGACCGACCACAATAAAAGAGATGGGGGAATAAAATCCACTAGTTAGGGAAAGGGAGGGACCTAAAATTTAAGGAAAAGGGCTAAGCTAGGGAGCTTAAGACAAAAAGGTATATTGTATTAATATTTCTTTAAATCATAAAGTATGGATAATTATTTTATCCTAAGTTCTAAAGTTGGGGACAAGTAGGCCAAAGTATCTCCGAACATGACAAGTGTCAAGTTGGGGACATGCATACATATTGTTGGGACTTAGTTCATTTCCTACCATCTTTTCCATCATTCATCATTCCTTTCATCATTGAGTCATCCAGTCAATCATCCATGAGCATGCACACACCCATTGAACTATCTTTCGTATCTTAACGACTGTACCTGAAGCTGTATCCATAGCCATTTTGTGTTGGTGTACCTGGTTAGCTTGGGAGTTGGACTGAAGAAGTGGGTTGCCAGGCCCGTGGGATATTGAATAGATAGGTTGTCAGGCCCATGAGTAATTCTCTGGGTGAGAGAATTGTTGGGAATTGATTTCCTGAAGGTGCTAAACTGTAGCTACAGTGCTCTGAGACTTCCTATCCGGCCTGTTGCTGAACCCCGGAAAGGAAGTGGGGAAACCGAAGGACTATTGAGCAGAGAAGGGGCACACTTCCTGGGTGGGACAGGCATGTGGAGAATCGGGGACTGTAGGTTGTTAGTTTGATTTGGCACCTGAGACTAAGTTTTTCCTGTTGTCTATGAGCCTTTAGCCCGGTTAGGAATCCCTTTACTCGGGTGGAGTTTAGTCCCAGCTTGGGGGTGACTCATTGTTGAGAGTGATGAACAGTGTGGTCTAAGGCTAGGAGGTTCGTGGAAGGTCTGCATGCAGTTGGTGACATTCTTACCAAGATAAGTATCAATTGTGTGATAAATTTACATGTTTCATTGTTATTTACATGCTTATTTTTATGGGTTATCATATGTGCGGTTATAACTATTTGTATATTTATGGGTAATTCTTGTATATGCTGCATTTATATGTTTACTGTTATTTCCGTGTGAATCCGTGCATTTACATATGTATTTGGTTGTTTACGTTATATATATAAAGCTTCCGCAAGAGTTATGTGTGTATATATGTTTTTAATTGCATGCATTTCAAGAAAAAATTATGTGGCATAGCTTAGTTGGATGTTGGGTATGTTAAAGTATGTTTCACAGAGAGAACAGTAAGAGTTCTTTGGCGTAGCGTGGCCCGACATGGATGGTCGGGGACGTTACAAAATATGTATCTCATGTTGGATTTCCCTCTTTGGAGGTAATCCATATGGTTCTTGAAAAATATTATCATACTTAGAAACAATATCAATTAATTCCTTTTTATGAGATGGATCACATCCTTGGAAAGCATCGGATGTCCTGACATCTTTCTCTTTGATGACCATGAGTACATATCTCTTATTAGTGGTTATGATTCTTTTCATTTGTCCTGCACTAACAAGTGTTGAATTTACCCTCATGTTGTGATCTCTAACAATGTATTCCACTCCCCCTTTAGTAAGGTGGTATTTGTTCTCATGACGAAAGAAGATTGTTTTTCTATCATAAAGATAAGGACTTCCCAACACTATGTTAGATATATCAAGTGGTACAACTTCCAAATCCACTTCATCAATAAACTTGGAAGCAATAGCAGATCTGACCCTACATTTTTTGGTGACATTAAGTTTTTCTTTATCACATACCCAACCAAGAGGATAAGGCTTTGGATGTGGTTTCGTTTCAAAACCCATCTTCTTGAGAAGTGCTTCAGATATTAAGTTTACTTGGGAACCCGGATCAAATAATGTATCTATCTTAGTATGTTTAGATACAAATTGTATATGAAATAACATTCCTCTTTCGTTCATCCACATTAGATTCATTATTGGAACTTGAACTAGCATGAATAGAATATTTACCTTGTACTCCAATCGTTGTGATATTTCCTTCATTTCCTGATTTGGAACCAAGATCTTACTGCATTGTAGCAACAATCTTTGTCTTCCCCTTTCCACCGAATTGTTTCAGTTTCTTTTTTGGATGTAGTTTCCAACAGTGTTCTTCATCGTGATCATTCTTCTTGCAATGAGTGCAATATGGTTTTCCTCCTTCTCTTGTCACTGTAGCGGTCTTCTTGTCCTTCTTTTTGAACTTCTTGAAAGTCTTTTGTGGGAAATTGGAAGGTTTCTTCCTGGGATGTTCTTGAACATGTTTCCCCATGTTCTCAAGGTGAGTGGCTTGCACACAAACTTCGTCAAGACTAGTGGGATTAAATAAGAGCAAATTATGATGAATATAACTTTGAAGTGCACCAATATACATCATTAAAGTTTCATAAGAATCCAAAGGAATATTCAATGCGAGAGCTTTCTTCCTAAATTATTATGTGAAACTTTGTACAGTTTGACCTTTGCTCTATCTCAAAGTTTTCCATTCCATCATTGCTTTATGTAAATACCCTAATGGATAGAACTGCTTCCTTATCTCTGATTTAAATTCCGACCATGAGGAAAGAAGATTACCACACTTACTTCTGTCTTGTAGCTTGCTCTCCCACCATATGAGAGAGGTGCCTTCCAACCGAAGAGAAGCCAGTTGCACTTTAACTTCCTCTTTGTCAATATGTTGAACACAACAATATACTTAAACCTGTTAGATCCAATTATCTAGCTTTTCAGGATTAACATCTCCATTAAACATAGGTAAAGCGAACTTTACATCAAGATTTAATAATGGTTTCTTAAAAGAGGCTTTATGGTTAGAATGATGAGAGTGATGAGAATTCTCAGAGGAAGAAGAACTAGAACTTGAAGGAGAAGATGGAGGCTTGGGACGATCTCCTCCAGCCCCTTGGTTTACCGAAGCATCATCATCTGCATGTGCTTCCTTTTTCTTCCCTTTCTTCTTCATCCTCTTCTCATAATCTCCATACATTTGTTTGACCATTTATGACATGCAATAAAAGACCATGTGAAATTTTTTCTCCTGTTCATCACGCTTTTCCTCTTCTACCATCTTCTTCCTTCGGGATGCACGACCAAATTCGGGATTGAAAGTCTTAAGAGTTCCTTCACCCTTCTTATTTGTGTCCCTAGTAAGCATTCATACTCAACAATTCAAGTCAAAGACGACTGCTCTGAAACCAACATGATCTGGGATCTTTTCGTCAAGTGACTTATTAAAGAATCGAATTAAATGCGCATAAACTAAAGTACACCATAAAGAAGGAAAAGCTCAAAAGGAAAGAGACATAAGCATACAATATGAACACAAAAACTTGATAACGTAGTTTGTCCCCGGTGGACTACGTCTCTGGGTCCTGCTCTCAAATGGGTAGGTCTTTTTATTAAATCCACAAAAGAATTGGGCAAAATACATAAGTATACCTTCTGGAGTTAAGCTACAAAATCTTTGCTCAGATTAGAAAAATAACACCACCACTGCGTTCGTGGCATTGTTTTATCTAAAAATGATTATCTCCACGCCTCGATTCGAGTCTGACACTTTTTGGGCCTAAGAAAAATATCATCTCGGTTTGCGTGCCATTGCTCCCTCAATAAATGATTGAGAAATATTGAAAATCGTACCTAGTCTCGAAAACTATGAAAAAATCCATACTATATGGATGCTCTTGGTCTCACACATCTCCTCCTATTGCTCTGGAGAACACCCCTTCTTATACCAAAATCTGGGCCGTTAGCATTGATGAGGAGGTTGGGCGCATTGGTTAGTGTAGCTATATTTAGAACTTGGTTAGGCAGAGATTTTGGGGTCAAATACCATGGTCCTCCCCTTTTTAACACATTGATATAATATTTTTTTTGTGGGCTTGCCAAGTTTGGCGGGCGGCAGCTACAATGGCGGGTGGCTTGGAATATGCCACCATGTATGGTGGAACCGTTGCTATTTTTTGCGGAGGCGGTTTAGCGAACTGCTAAATCTGGCAGGCGGTGGAATATGTGTTATATGTGGTGGAGTGCTGGAATATATGGTCGCATGGAGTAGTATATAACTAAGGGTTGGGCCGAAGGCCTAGCCCTTTTCTCCCCCATATGACACTTTATTAAAACTTAAATAATATTTTCACCATATTACAAACAAGGACTATAGCATGGTGTATTGGTTAGCGTGGAGGTGTGAGGCATTTGGGCTAGAGGAGGTCAAGGGTTTGACTCCTATGGAGTCATGAAAATTTTGCTACATGTCAACCATTAGGAGGGGTGCCATGTGGCACCATATTATTTGTCCACAAAAATGACACGTGTCATCACCTAATTTTCCCACATGTCTTCCATCATTTTTCCATGTCATCTCATGCCAAATCATCTGTACATATGTGCCACGTGTCACCCTTGCAGTGGTGCCACATGTCACCTTGACCTTTTGACTTTTGACCAAGTTTGACCTTAACTTTGACCTCTTATATATTTTGATCTGTAACTCCATTTGATGAGTCATTTGCATCGTTAGAAAGCTTGCTATGCGCTCTTAGTGATCATGCCATTTTAGCTGAGTTTTTGGAACTTTGAATTTTTTCCCTTTTGTTGTCTGCTAAAGCCATTCTGAGCATCCTGAGTTGTCTCTATAAGTTCTGAGTTGTTCTTAGCCTTCTTTGGATCCTTTTTGGATCACTTATGTTGATAATGCACTTATTTAATCCTATGTTTTATTGATTGAATATATTCTTCCATTTCTTGGATCACTTCTGGTCCCACCAGGACCCTATCCTCAAGTCGATCCCAAATTAACAACGTCCAACATGGTCGCTCGTAAAGGAACTCAAATGGTTCCATATTGATCATACCTAAGTAACTATTGTTGTATGTGAACTCTACCAATGGAAAGAAGTCCTCCCAACATTTTTGTTGATCCATTACATACATACGCAACATATCCTCCAATATCTCATTCGTTCTCTCTTTTTTTTCATCTGTCTCAGGGTGATACGCTGTACTAAAATTTAGTTGCATTCCTAAGGCCTCTTAGAAACTGGTCCAAAACTATCCTATCAACAACGATCCTCGATCGGATATGATCCTTCTTGGTACACCATGTAATCTCACAATCTCGCTGAAAAATACTCTAGCTATGTCTGGTGCCTGATACATCATATGTACTGGAATAAAGTGTGCACTCTTCATCAGAGTGTTAACTACCACAAAAAATGAATCATTCCTCCTTGCCGTCAGTGGAAATCCCACAATAAAATCCATCGAAATGACCTCCCATTTTGATTCAGGAATAGCGTGTGGCTATAACAATCATGTTGGATGTCTATGTTCAGCCTTCACTTGTTGACATTCTAGACATCTTGCCACGTAACTAACTATGTCTTCTTTCATTCCTTTCCAGAAGAATAAAGGCTTAAGGTCTGCCTTCATCTTCGTGACTCTCGTATGAGCCATGTAAACTGCTTGATGATCTTCATTTAAGATCAAAATTCTTAATTCATCGTTAGGTGTACGTAGATTATGTCGTTATATCTCAAAGATCAATCGTTGTCCAAAGAATAACCTTCAAACTTCGGTACCATCATGGTATCTTCTCCGGTATTAGCTGTAACTTCCTTCTACCAATCATCGTCAATATGTAGAGCTAGAATATTTTCTCACAGATTCATCTTAAGAGGTATTATTGAGAATATGTGTGGTCTCCAACTCAACACATCTACCACTCTATTCATTCTTCCTTTAATATACAAAATCTCAAAGTCGTATTCGTTAAGTAATTCTGACCAACGCCTTTGTCTCACGTTCAACTCACTCTTCGTAAATATATGCTGCAATCCACAGTGATCTATCTTTAATTCAAGTTTTCATCCAATCAGATAATGTCTCCATACTCTCAAGGCATATACAATTGTTAATAACTCGAAGTCGTGCGCTGCGTAGTTTTCCTCATGCCTTCTCAATTTCCTTGAAATGTAAACGATCACTCGACCATCTTGCATCAAAACTCCACCTAAACCTTCCTTGGATGCATCTGTGCATACCAATAATTCTTTTTCTATGTTAAGGACCTTCAGAATCAGTGATGTCATTAACAACTCTTTGATCTTTTGAAATGCTTCGGCGCATTTCTTAGTCGATACAAACTTCTTGTTTTTCTTCTGCAATTTCGTGATTGAATTTGCTATCTTCGAAAAACCTTCGAAGAATCATCGGTAATATCCTTCTAAACCCATAAATCTACATACTTCTTGTGCGTTCATCAGAGCTAGCCATTCCATAATATCCTCTACTTTCATTGGATCCACAACAATACCTTCTCCATATATGATATGTCCCAAATAATGAATATTTGATTGTTAAAAAGAAGATTTTGATAGCTTTCCGTACAATTTTTTTTCACTTAGACACTGTAGGACCAATATCAAGTGTTCGTCATGCTCTTTTTTCATTGGAGAATAAATCAGTATGTCATCAATAAATTCTTGAACAAACTTGTTCAAGTATTCGTAGAAAACCCCATTCATCAAACTCATGAATACCCCTGGGATGTGATGAATACCCCTGGGGCATTCGTCAAACTGAAAGGTAAAACTATAAACTCATAGTGTTCAAATCTCGTCTTAAATGTGGTCTTAGGGATATCTTCCTCTTTACTCTGTAATTGATGATATCCCGATCTCAAGACAATCTTTGAAAATACTGTTTCTCCCTTCATCTAATCAAATAAATCATCTATTCTTGGCAACAAATATTGGTTCTTGATCGTAGCTTTGTTCAATTGATGGTATTCAATACAAAGTTTCCACGACCCATCCTTCTTTCTAACAAAAATCACTGGTGCACCCCACAGTGATACGCTTAGACGTATAAGTCCTAAATCCAACAAATCCTTCAATTGAATTTTCAACTCCTAAAATTCCGATGTCGACATCCGATACAGAGTTCTCACAATCGGTTATGTTTCAGGTTTCAAATCTATTGTAAACTCCAACTCTCTTTCGGGCAGTAAAACTAGCAACTCTTCTAGAAATACGTCTACAAACCCTTGTACTATAGGAAGGTTTTCTATTCCTTCTACCTCTCCCTTTTCATTTAGCGCTAAGATTACATATAACTTGCATCCCTTGCACATACTCTTTTGCAATTGTAGGGAAGAAATAAACCTCAAGGACACTCCCTAGTTTCTTCCTATAATTACTCTACTTTGTCCCAAATCATCCGTCAAACTTAATTATTTCACCTTGTAGTTAATTATCACATCATGTGATTCCAACCAGTCCATACCTATCACTATGTCATAAGATCCTAATATCGTGATGTATAGGTTGGCCTTAGTTACAAATTCACCCAAGTTAATGCTATAGTCCATAACCTTCCCTCAAACCTTTTGTTTGGCACCCGATGGCATTTCTACATATCTGAACTCATCTTGCTCGACTTCCTTTACCTTAATTCTCTTTAGCACTGCACTCAAAATAAATCTATATATAGCACATGGATCTATCAAAATACTAAAAGTTTGATTAACGATCGTACATGACGTCTCAAGCATAGTGGATTGGTGCTCGGCCTGGTGATTTTTCACCATTGCATGTATCATGTGGGTCTTACCCAAATATCCAACCATAGTGGGTCAGGATGATCTAACCGCTCTGGCCTTCCCAATTAGACAATCAAGCTGGTAATGTGGCACTCCACATGTCCAACATCCAGTCTTTGGTCCAGTGCTCCTGGTCCCTGAAGTAGATGTCATTGGCCTAACAGTTTGTGATCCTGGTATCTTCTATTGAAAATGCCTAAACTGTTGATGTTGTTGTTTTTATGCTATGTAAGGAGTCCTATGCTGAGGATTTTTTCATCTCGGTGTCGAGAACATAGGTCCTCTTGGCATATCTCGGTGCCCATAAGTCTGTGTGGTTGGTGTTTGATGTTGCTGCATTCCTGATGTCGTCTGTCTAGTCGATCTAGAAAGAGTCATGCCCCAACCCCCACTATTTATCTCTTCCTCGGCTATGAGGGCCTTATAAACTGCATCGTGCAACTTCTTAGGCATTAGAATCCTCACCTTTGCATGAATGTTGAAGTTAAGGCCGAACATAAACTTGTTGAACTTTAAGTTCTTTGTGTTTAGATGTGGACCATACCTAAGTAACTCCATGAATATGGCCTCATACTCTAGCACCGTATGACTACCCTTCCATAAGGCGTTGAACTCATTAAGATGATGCTCAATTAATTCATCTGACAAATATCTCTCCTAGAACCGTTCCTCCAATAGCTCCCATGACACGTCTTCGATGACCATGTTTAGTTGAGGTAGGAGTGTCTTCCACCATAGAAGAGAACTCCCTTTCAACTGAAATACCACCATACAAAATTTCATGTTGGACCCTTTAATATAACGAGGTTATAATTATTTTCCTTTCCTAAGGACCCTGATAGGAAGGTCTAAGACCCAAACTGTCTTATCAATCATAAATACATTCAACATAAATTTTAATGTCTCTTCAAAAGTTAATTAAATTGGTCCAACGTAAATTACTCTAGAATATCTTTATATACTTGATCACTAAGTTTTAGTATTGTTTAATCATAACATTCCTAATCCATTACATAATCAAAATTTATATTCTGGCCACTTATAAATTGAAGCAATCCAAGAAAAAGAGAGTTTTATATGAGGTACTAAAAACCTCTTTACTATAATAAATGTTTAAATTTTTAATTAAATGCATTTTCTCTTTTTTTTTAAAAGCACCAACCTAAGACACTCTTGGATTACCTTTTTTATTTTCGAATTTCTTAGCAGTCAAATATTACAAATAGGATGCAAAATAGAAGCTAGGATTAAGATTTAATAAGTTTGTTCACAATACTCACACCCGTCTATAAGTTGATTGGAGAATAGTTGGAGAAACAATTGAACGCTATAGAGTTACTGTGAATTTTATTCTTAGAATTACATTTGAATACACGATCGTCATAACAATACTCCTTCCGAGTTGCAATTTAATACCATAGCATTTTTACAATTTTTAACTTCTAGAAAAGAAAAGAAATATTATAATTGTAACAAAACTTATTTCACAGGTTGCAATAATATTATTTAGCGACCAATAAAATATTAACTTCGGATTTCAATTAAACTTATAGAGATCAAGGAGGTACTAAATTTTCGGGATTACCAAAATTCCCAATTAACCATGCAAAAATTTATATCCAGATTTGTAGTTAGATTTCACAGTGGCCAATGGAGTTCAAACTCCAAACCTTGTAATTTAATTACATTGACGAAACAAACTTCAAAATTTTGGGTTGTATTAGTTTACAGCGAAAACGAAAATCCTATATATGTTTCTTCTATTTAATTTTTGTAACAATTCAAGTGAAAATTCCATATTTGCATATTGGCAATATTGTTTTAAATGACCCTACGATTTTCTAGACTAGGGTTGCAATTAAATTTCATAAATTTCATAGGATACCAAATTTTGGAGATTTACTTCTAGGATCGACACTTAAGGTTACAAAGATCATAGGAATTTCGAGCTAATTGGAATTACAAATAATTTATACATGAACCTACGAATTTCTAAATTCGAATACAAAACTCCGACGGATACTATATAATTTCTAAATTCTTTGATTTGCATATGACTTTAAAAACCCATACAATTTATATAATTCAGAAGTAGTAATTAAATTTGGCAACGTTCACAATAATTTAGTCATCATAATTTGTTACTTAATCCTGTAGCAATTATACAAATTCTAAATTACAAATTATTATTGCTGCAATAAAATTCCAGAAATAAAATATCAGAATCGATGGTGATGAAAAATTGAGGAAGTCATTCAATGTCTTGCGATATGTTCTTACTCCCACTTGCTAATCACTCAACTTCACCGGTACCTCCCAACCAAATCTAGGAGTACTCTTCTTCCCCCTTATCCCCCTGAGCCGCAAAGGGGCCAAACAAAAAACTAGAACACAATAGCTCACAAGCTTGTCTCTCAAGGAAGAGCTCCCACTCTGTCTCAAGCTTGAAATCCCAACTCTCACAAGTAAAACACAAACAATCCAATTTTGGAAGCATAACAATACTATCCAAAGTGAGATCCCTTTTCCCTTTTACCCCAATTATTTTATAGGTAAATTCTCAATGACACATGTCCACATGCACAAGTAATTAACTTTTTAATAATTTTTAATTAATATTATTCACCCACACACTTGTCACACTCTCCCCAAGTTGCACAAGCAATTACCCTTTTTATTTTATTTTAAAAATCCATTTTCCTCACATTCCCCAATGTGTTCCTATTTTTGCTCTTAGTTGTCTCTTTGTTCCCCAAGTTCTCATTTAATTAGTGTCTCCTAACTAGATCTTAGTTAGATTTGGATTAGGACTCTTATTTTAGTTATATTTAGTGGTGGTTTGGCTCAATATACTATTCTATGTACACTTATTCTCTCTAGTTATTATTTCCTTTTATTTTAAAAATCTCTTTTATTAATTTCATGCACACATGTGCACCTTATCCAACCTTTAAATTTTTAATTCCCCATTTTATAGAGTATGATTATATCTCAAATCATTTAACTTATGTCATAAGTCATTTAGTCCTTTATTTAAATTTAGACTTAGACTTAGTCTTAGACTTAGTCTTAGACTTAGTCTTAGACTTAGGCTTAGACTCTTGTTAGGATTTTTAATTTATAATTTACAATTTAATTTATTATTTTATTCTAACAAGGTCTAACCATTTCAATGTTTTCTAGGCCACCTAGATTTATTGAATCATGTTTTAATTATGTGGTGTGCCCTTCAAGACGCACCTTAGTACTCCAAGGGCGCCACTTGCCTTTGACTAGTTTTGGAAGTTTGTCTAACCCTTGAAGTCAACACTCCATTCGATCAACCTTGTGAGAGACTAAGGGTTTCTAAGGAATAAGGATTTTTCCTTATTGCGCGCCCCTTAGAAACCTTCGTGAGTGACTTTCTCAGTCTTCCCTTATGACATTGTGGACCTCTCGAACTAGGTAATCATTAACCTATAGTTTAGGCCATGGCGGGAGTACTAGTAGGCTGTGACAGGGACGTTGCCACACCTTTCCCTCAAATGTATGGTTTCTGTGCATGGTCCCTTTACTCCTTATGTGATTCGGATTAGCAAGCATCGTCAATCTTGCATCCACTAACAAAAATAGTGTCAATAATCCATATACATAAATCATGTTGTAATCAATTTTATATCATATGTGCGTAAAATAAAATCTCAAACAAAATACAATCCACTCCCTGACTCAATCCGGAGTCCCAGGAAGTTTGTTGATTCCATTAGCATCCATAACCTGCCATGTGTCCTGCACACTCATAATATAGAAATGAAGATTCTAAATTACTCTTAATAGTCTCAAGCTTAGGGATAACCGAGGAATGATGATGACCATCATCCCATGGAGTGTCCTCCAAAGAAATAATATACGTGATACTTTCATCGATAAGGAAATCATCATCAAAAGGATCAGAATATATAGTAGAAATAATCCAAGAGGAGTGAGAGTATTCATCTAAAATAGGATTCAATCGATTATTAGTCTCAACACTGGCCACATTGGCAGATTAGATGGCTTGATAATCCAACTCAACCGAGCTAACCGACATTCGGTCTCCGTAGCGTTCATATTTTGTAGGAATTTGTACTACCCAAGAATCATATGATTCCAAGTAATTACTAGAACCAGTCAAAATCATGTTAATTTGAGTGACCACAAGAGGAATTTCAAGTGGTGGGGGTGGAGAAATGTCAGGTGGAGGGAGTGGAAAATTTCCCATTAGTGATGAATCTTTTAAAAGAATAGCACCAACATCCTCGTAAGAAAATGAATTGTGTTCTATCAAATGAACATTACCAATGTGTGAATCGGAATTAAAGTAGGAAACTTGGTATATCGTGACTATTTTTCCTTGATGAGGGAAACGAAGTACACGAAATAACGTAGAAACCACAGTGGACATGGCATAAATCCAACTATGGCCTAGTAAAAGGTTATAGTCGAGGGGTGCATCAACCACTTCGACCTCAATAGTAATGATTTTACTTTCTAATTCGATTGGAAATGCATTGAGTACTCCGAAAGGTTTAAAGCCTCTACCATTAAAATATTTTAATGTATTAGTTGATTGATTGAGTGAAGGATAACCGATAACTTTCCAATAACTGACATACATTACACAGGTCGAGGCTCCTTCATCAATAACAGTATAAAAAATGGTTTTCGTTCGCACAATAATTTGGATTTGAAAAACAATTTGGTGTGGAAGTCTAGGAAGATGAGTTTCGAAATAAAAAACTACGATATTCACATCACTCAGATCAACTCCATCAATAGCTAACAACAATTCTCTTTGTTGTGCAGGGAAATTCTGAAGAACTTTGAGAGTTGACATCGCATAGGGTGCTTAAGAAAAGTCTTCTATAATATTGTAGTTTTGAGTAGATCATGTGTGTGGGTTAAAATATGACTTACGAACAACACCTTTTGGAGGTGGTCGGATCACTGTGTCAGAACCTAGTCAATCAATTTGAAGAGGACCAGTAGGAGGTGAAGGAGATGTAGATATAGGAGTAGAGGTAGAAATCTGATTTGCAACACTTACATTGGAAGGAGAATAGTCTTTGGTTCATGTTGTCACGAAAACCTGTTCAGTATTTCCTTGACACATAAGTACATAAGAGCTTCCTGAGGCAAAGGGTTGATCTTGGGAAACCATTTGAATCTGTTGAGATGGGAAAGGATTTTTCAAAACGATGGGCACGGTTGAAGTTCCTTTAAGGAAACGAGTAATGTCAGCATGAAATGAACAATCCTTACTATAATTTTCTTCTTTGCAAATGAGATAAGGATATTTAGGCTTGTGTTTTTGTGTATCCTCAACAGGTTGAGTTTTTAGTTTCTATTGTTGTGGGGAATTTTTCTTAGCTTTTCCTTTTCCCTTTTTCTTACTTCTAGGTTGTTGAGATTTATCGGTAGTTGTAGACTGGACCGCACAAATATCAGAAGTTTTACTAGGAGTAGTAGGAGGAGGGGTATTATTTTGAGTAGTAGTAGTAGGAGTAGCCTTAGGTTTAGATTGACCATAAGGTTTACTTGCAAATTCTTGGGTGACAGAACCAACCACACTGTCATCGGCGTGAGATTCTATAAAAGGTGTAGTACTCGGATTAGTCGATGGGTGAGGAGCCTATAGAATCAAATCATATAACATGTTAGATTGTGAATATACAAGGTCCAAAGACTAAGCACGAGCGATAGCTTTCTCCTCAGTTACAATGCCACCCATAGTGACATTGTGGGAAATAGGAGGTAGTAATGACTTAGTAAACCAATCTGTCAACAATTGGTCTGGTATACTGGCCTTAATCAGATGACATCATCGTCTCCATTCATGTATATGATCAAAAATATGAGTCGACGTCGACTGTCATAATGAAGTTAAAAGTTCGGTACCAGTTTCATAATGAATAGGAAGTTGGAAGTGAGTCAAAAAAGATATTTCCAATGAATTAAAGTCTTGAAATGTTCCTCGTTATAATTCTATGTACCATTTAGCAGCACTCCCAATAAGAGTCTGTTGGAAAATATGTAAACGGATAGAATCGTCATTCAAGGAGTTTCAAGAACACCATAACTGATAATTCATGACATGATTTGTTGGGTCTTCTCCAGGTTTCCCATCAAATTTTCAAATATGACTTGGTAACTTGGCAAGGATAGGCGACCAAAAAGGAGAATGAAAAATAGGATCATTCATTAGCTGCGATAGGTTGGGTAAGTCTAATGTTTCCAGGAATGGTAATTGTCGATTAAACACAGGTTTTTGAAATGTGGGATATTGGTAAGTAGCATAAGGATTATCCCTCAGAAGAGGAGGGTATCCTTGTTGAGGGTACTCATGTGTTACAAGCATCTGAGTTCCACCAGGATGATAAATCTTAAAGGGTGGCCCCATAGTTGATGGTGGACTAGTAGTAGGAGTATGTGTGTAGAAATTTTGGCCAATAGGCACTTGAGTTACACCAACCCCACCAGTTTGGGGTAAATTTGATGGAGTGCTTTCCATTCTAGGGAATGAAGCACCACCAAATATTTGAGTACCAGTGGGATTTACTATAGAAGGTTGCTGACCAATAGGAGTTTTTTGACCAATAGGAATTTGTTGACTTCTAGGAGGATGTTGACCAAGAGGAGGTTTTTTACCAAGAGGAAGTTGTTTCCCAAGAGGGGGTTGTTGACCAAAATGGGGATCAATTTCAGAAGGGTAACTCCCAATAGGAGTTGGTTATCCAAAAGGAGGATCATCCCATTTAACAAAGGTTTTCCCCAAACAGAAAAAGATGGCCCTGCAAAAGGCTTCCCCCCAACAAGAAAAAATGTCCCTACAAAAGATTTCCCCCCAGTAGGAACAGATCCTACAGTAGATTTAATGACAACCAAAGACATAGATATCCCCACATATGGTTGACTAATGGTCAAATAGAAGTATGGTCCTACAAACAATGGAATTGGAACATTAATCCCACTCATCAAACTAGGTTGTTGAGTAGATCAAGGAACAACATTAGTTTGTGAGGTGTGTACCATACTTGGAATAGACATACTAGACAAAATAGGCATACCAGTTGACCAAGGAGGATAATGAAAAATTGAGGCATTGGTCGAAGCTCCAGAAAAGGTTTCGTTGAGTGATTGATACCCAGGAGGTATGGAAGGTCCACCAAAATCATAAGATATGATAGATCCATTGTGTACAAAAGTTCCACCTATAGTAAAAGGTAAGTTTGTGTTTCAGTACTTCCTAATATAGATTGTAGATGTCGACTGATCCATGGTGGACGCATTGAAAAAATACAATGGTGTACATAAAAATGGAGTTCGACTATCAACAATTAAGGATTGATACCAAGCGTTGTCACGCCACAGAGATACAATTGGTGTAGGCAATTGGATAAGAAGAGGTCCTTGTAAGTCAGTTATAGGTGGATTAAAATGTAGATAGCTCTCTTTCGGGATATCTTCTACAGTAACGATATCGGCCTCTACAGAGACAAACTCGTGAGAGTTAACTTGTGTAGAATTTAATTCCAACCTGTCGAAGACGATACAATTTTGAGGAGTTATGGGTGATGGGATAGATATGGAACTTGGTGAATGAAACTCTTGATGAGGACTAGAAAGTGAAGGTGTTGAAACTAAACTTAGTGACAGTGGAAAATTATCAAGTATTTTAGGTTCAACAAGTTCAGGTTTAACAAGTTCAGGATCAAAATGTCCAAGATCAACAATTTATGTGCTTTCAATATCAGGTTCCTCATGTTCTAAAGTATAATTTTGTACTACCTCAGATTCTTCTATTGATACAAATTTTTCTATATTTTCAAGTGTTATAAGTTCAGGTTGTGGAGTCTCATTGTCTAAATGTTCAGGTTGTGATACTTCTAGTCGTTCAGGGGGTAAACCCTGCATTCTACGAGAACAACGAAGGTGTTTTGCCACTATAAATTTTACTGAACCAAGTAATCAATATTTATCCCAAGCTAAAGTAGCACCCCGAGGTGCTCTTTCTATATACTACACTCCCTACCCAATCTGAGTTCAAGTATCCCTACAACTCCAATCCATCTCCTCCAAGATAACTCAATCCATACTCAATTGTACCTCTCAAGTACCTGAGTGCATGCTTCATTGATATCCAATGCACTTACCTTGGCTACACCATGAATTTTTGTAAGGTGTTCACAAAAAAACATATATTTGGCCTAGTATTGACCAAATACATCAAGGAACCTATCAGTTTTCTATATATCCTGGGATCCACCAACTATGAATATGAAGTGATAACCTTCTTTAGATTGGTAACCATAAGTGTATCCATTGGTCTAAAGTCATCCATATTGAATCTCCTTAAGATCTCAACTTCTTACTTCCCTGTTCTAAGGAAGATCTCTCCTGATACCTTCCATGCCTCTAACCCCGAGAAATAATGTATCAAGACAATGTCCTTCATCTCGAACTCTGTAGCTAAATATACTTTACACCTTGCAATAATCTCTTATTCACCTATGAGAAACAAATCATAAATGTATAGAACCAAGATGAGTGGATCTATCCCAACAAGTATGAAGTACAAGTTAGGATTTGCCTCACTCTTGGTAAATCCCATACTCTGCAAGTATCTATCAATCCTATAATACCATGCCATGGGTGCCTGTTTAAGTCTGTACAAGGATTTGTTAAGACTACACATATGAGACTCCCTCCCATGTACCTCAAATACCTGAGGTTTCTCTATGTATACTTAACCTTCAATGATCCAATTGAGGAAATGTGTTTTCACATCCATATGATGTAACCTCCACCTCATAAATGAAGCAATAGAAATAACAGCTTGCATAGAATCATACCTGGCAACTGGAGAAAATATTTTCTCGTATTTCACTCCCTCTTTTTGGGAGAACCCTCTTGCCACAAACCTCGCTTTGAACTTCTCGATGATAACATCTGAACCATGCTTGATCTTGTAAAGCCAACTGGAACTCACAACTGACTTCCCCTCTGGTCTTGGCACTATGTCCCAAAACATCATTCCTCGTAATAGAGGTGTACTCCTCTACCATGGAATCTCTCCATACCTGCAGATCAATTGCTTCCTCAAAATTGGAAGGCTCGACATCAATTATTCTAATGATAAGTGCCATATAGTTCAACAAATTCCTCGGAGGTCTGCGCTCTCTGAACACACTCCTAAGAGCCTCACCAACATCCCTCAATGTATGTAATATCCACCTATGTCTTCTGATAGGACTGTAAGGGGATAACTCCTCCTCCCAACCTAAATTCTAGGATGATGATTGTTACTCATCCTTTGGAGCCAGCTACTCCTCGTCCTCTATCACTGTTAATGACTCATGATATCTCCTAGATGCCATGTTCTCCTTGAAATTAACATATATTCTCACAATTGTCTTCCTCTGCACTATAATTAATATCTTGTAATCCTTTGAGGTCTCATTGTACCCCACAAATATACCCTTCTATCCTGAAGGCTCCAACTTTATCCTCTTCTCCACAGGAACATGGATGTAGACTAGACAACCAAATATCCTCAAATGTTCTATCTTTGGCTTCACCTATGCGAATTCCTCCTTTAGATTCGTGTCCTCCAATATCCTATGAGGACTCATGTTTTGCACATATACTGTGGTGTTACATGCCTTTATCCAAAGAAACATAGGAAATTGATTGTCATGTATCATAGCCCTGGAAGAACAGATGATGGACTGATTCTTTCTCTCTACAACCCCATTTTTTTAGGGTTGTATGAGACTGTCAGGTCCCTCTTGATCCATGCCTCTTTACACAAATCATTGAAGTCATTGGAGGTGTACTCTCCCTCATTATCCGAACTCGATACCTTGATCTTCTTCCATGTCTAGTTTTCCACTTAAGCTCTAAACTCCTGAAACAATTTGAAGACCTCATCCTTGGTATTCATGAAGAAGATCCAAGTTTTCCTAGAAAATTCATCAATAAACATTACATAGTATGAATATCCATGTACTGATGCTACTAACATCGAACCACTCACATCTGAATTGATAAGATCCAATATTCCCTTGGACCTACTCTCGTTGCTAAGAAACGCAGCCTTGGCATTATTTCCAAGAGCACACCCTCTACACACTCCTTGCTTCTCAATACTGAACTCTAGAAGACCTGTAACAATCCCCCTCAGAATCAGAAATTTCTTGTAGTGTAGGTTTCCCAACCTCTTTTACCATAACTCACATAGGCTGTCATTTTCATTTACCAAAGCCTGAACAAGTTTTCCCTGCAACCTGTATAAAGTTCCCTCTCTAACCACAACAACCACTACTATGTATGGGCTAGCATTATTTGGATGAATGAGTACTTTCCCACTCTGAAAAGTAATGGAAGAACCCATGTCCTCCATTGCTGAGACTGAGAGCAAATTATTCTTCAAACTTGGTACATAAAGCACATTATGGGCATCCAATGAACCTCCTGAATCAAACTGGAACGTAACTATTCCCTTTCCCTTCACTACATACTTGGCATCATCACCAAGATACACATGAACACCTAAGTCCCTCTCTGTCATAATACTAAACAACTCTTGTGCTTCTGTCATATGACTAGATACACCATTGTCTAAGTACCATGCACTCCTGGTGGGTGTGCTCATAGAAAGACAAGAAACTAGTGAGAAATGCTTCTCAAAATTTGTCGCAAACTCATCTAGTTGTCTCTTTTGATGTTTTTGTTTGTGTCTTTCCTTTACCCTTCTTATTCTCTTGACATCGATATGCATAATGTCCATTATTATGACATGAGAAGCACTTGATTTTACTCAATTCCTTCTTCTTCCCTGGTTGTGATGATCCTCCATCATTGTTATCCTTCTTGCTAGAACTCTTTCCTTTTCCCTTCCTTGTCTTACTAATAATGGGCAAGTTCTCATCACTACTTCTCTACTTGTTTCTCTTAGACTTCTCCTAAGTCTCTTCTTGGATGTAATCATCCCAAATCCTCTACCAATCTCGGAGATGTTCCCGAGTGCAGAATCCATTGAAAAATGGTTCCCATGACTTGTGAAGACTATTCAATGCCACATTCACGATATCTATGTCCTCATTTTTCTCCCCTATGGATGCAATTTGATCATGTACCTGAGTGATCCTCATAAAATAGTTGATAACATTGTCAGATATAAACATCTGCATCGATCTGAGTTCATTTCTTAATACCATCTTCTTATTCATGTTAGTTCTCTGGAATAAACCTACAAAGACATCAAACATATATTTGGAAACACTCTTCTTGGATAGGTGAGGAATTAGATGATCCTTCACTGAATTCAAGATGACCCTCTCTACTTTGATATCCTTCTTCTCATGAACTTCCAAAGTTGTCAGATCTATCAGTGGAAAAAAAAAATTGTCCACTAACACCCAAAGGTCATACTCCTTTAACACCAAAGTTACTCTTGTTTTCCAAGATAGGAATTTGGATGCTCCATCCAATCTGTGTTCAATCCTCAATGGTGTTAATTCCATCTCGTAGACCTAATAAACTTACCTGGAAATAACATGTTGTTGAAACTGCCCCTATACTGACCTATACAGTATCTTCCCACGTTGACCTGCGCTAACCGTGTGACTTGTATGATGATACTTGTTTTTTTTCTGCGCAACCTATACACTATAAGGAAAATACCCTCTAGCGGAGGTTTTTGCGGATGCCTCTATTAAAATAGACAAAAAAATTGTTTATAGCAAAGGCGAGTGGGTGGAGGTTTTAGATGATGTTTTTGTACAGTGCGTTTATAAATATATAATGCACTGGTGCATTTTATACAATTGATGCAGTGATGCCCGCAAAACTAACGCACCGTAGTAGGGTTATTTCAAACAAAAAAAATACTCTGGTGTGCTACAGAAATAATGATGCACCAGAGCACATAATTGCCCTTAAAAATTGTGCATTGTGGCAGCGTTATTTTTAAAAAATTTATATACCATGGTGCGCTACTTAAACAATTGCACCAGTGTGGACGGTTGTTCCCAAACAATGGTGCACCATGGTAAGGTTTTTGAAAAAAATACTCCAGTGAACTACGTAAATAATGCTACATCGGTGCGGCTAATTATTTAGTGCACCGTAAAAGGGTTAAATTAAATAAATTTACCGAACATATTATTAATCATGCAGAGACGTCGGCCGAGAGAGCAATAGGAGCATAGGATTGACCTGTACATTGTTGTACGAGATTTGAAGGCGAGGGAGAGGGAGATGGATTTGTTTCCTGGGCGTTTCTGTGAATTTTTTTGTTTTCATTTCAGCTGTAAAGACCCTCATTCTAAAGTATAGGCATTTCATCTCTAAAGACTTGAGTCTAAAGTATAGGAATTTGAGTTTTAAGGACTTGAGTCCCAAGTATGGGTAGTCTCTCAAAATTCTAATCTATAATCACCTTAAGCATGTTGTAGACTCAAGTATTTGGTGAACTCCCAACTAACGGGTTGTGTAGAAAAATTCTAATCTATATTAGTTGCTAATTCACAATTGTGTGTGATTATGATGACAATTTAAGTTCTTATGACCATGATTTCCATGATGGGAACCTTGCTCCATGGGTACCTACTACCGTCTAGATCTCCCTTCCCATATTTCCATCATGATCATCAATGATTATAACCTTGTGTGATCTCATCATCAATGATCATAACCAGCTTGCATGATCGTCAATGATCATAACCTACATGATCTCACCATCAATGATCATAACTTACGTGATCTCTTTGTTAATGATCATAAACTGTGTGATATCGTCGTCAATGATCATAACCTGTGTGATCTCTCCATCAATGATCATAACCTACATGATCTCGCCATCAATGATCATAACCTTGATCTTGTCGTCAATGATCATAATTGTCTCTCGAAATCCTAAACCATAATCATTGCCCATTTATAATATAGTTGGGAGTTCACCAAATCCTTGAGTCTACAACATGCTCAGTCTAGCAAAAGTTTAATCTATATTACTGGAAAATAAAATTTTCGATAAATTTTAAAGCACAATTGTGTGTGTATTTAAAAGAAACCACATTGGTGTGTCTATAACACTCCAACACACCAGGGCATTGCATTAATAACTGCATTGTGACATGATTAAATAAAAGAAAAATATGCACCATCGTAGGATTATTTCGAAAAATATACTCTAGTACACTCTGTGGTATACTGACACACCGGTCAACACACGTTCTCTAAACAGACGCACTTTTATAGGGTTATTTTAAAAAATATATAAATGGTACGCATGTTAAAAATGGACGCATCAGTGCCTCTAATAGTAGAGTGCACCGTGACATGGTTAAATAAAAAAATGTACGCACCATTGTAGGATTATTTCAAAAAACATACGTCGGTGTGCTCCATAGTGTACTGACGCACCGATGCACAACGTTACTCCTAAGGGAGCATCGTGTTAGGGTTATTTTAAAAAGAAATAATCAATTCCCTATGTAACACTGGATGCACCGGTGCGTCGGTTAATAGACCACACCGTGACAGGGTTAAATAAAACAATTATGCACCATTGTAGGATTTTTTTCAAAAACTATATACGCCAGTTTTATAAATGTGTTGAACCTACACAGAATAGATCTAGCTAGAAAATACTACACACATTTGCAAAGAGAAATTGAGAAAGAATAAGAAGGAGAGAAAGAATAGAAGAATTCTCATTAACCGTATTCCACACTCAAATAGTGAATAATTTACAATAGATATAAGCTACATGAGTAACTAATGCAGCATAGTAGTGATCTACAGAGATCTAGACACTCACTGACAGACACTGGAGTGAATTTCCACCTAGTCCTAGTTAAATGATTCATGCAATTATAAGTTGATTGAGATACATGTTTGGAAGTGAGAGAGATGCATACAACTCCTGGTGATAAAACCGAGGTTTCCATGCATGAGTGTCTTCCACTAGTCTAACTGAGTGTAATTGACTCTTAACTGAAGAGGAATGTCCTATTTTGTAGGGAAATATTCTCTAGAGAGAATATTCTCATATAAGGAATCATTCTCAACATTGGAGTGTAAATCTTAGGAAAATAATTATATGTGAGTGTGTAATATCTCCAACACCCCCCCCCTGAACACTACTAGGGTGTACCTGATGAATGGGTCCTAGCAACAAAGGCCATGTTAGGTACCCATTGTACAATGCATATAAGAATGAAACATTGAAAAAAATGAGA
>SNQJ01S0008063.1:77278-89078 GCA_010110895.2 Picea sitchensis
ATTATTTGGATGAATGAGTACTTTCCCACTCTGAAAAGTAATGGAAGAACCCATGTCCTCCATTGCTGAGACTGAGAGCAAATTATTCTTCAAACTTGGTACATAAAGCACATTATGGGCATCCAATGAACCTCCTGAATCAAGCTGGAACGTAACTATTCCCTTTCCCTTCACTACATACTTGGCATCATCACCAATATACACATGAACACCTGAGTCTCTCTCTATCATAATACTAAACAACTCTTGTGCTTCTATCATATGACGAGATACACCATTGTCTAAGTACCATGCACTCCTAGTGGGTGTGCTCATAGAAAGACAAGAAACTAGTGAGAAATGCTTCTCAAAATTTGCCGCAAACTCATCTAGTTGTCTCTTTTGATGTTTTTGTTTGTGTCTTTCCTTTACCCTTCTTCTTCTCTTGACATCGATATGCATAATGTCCATTATTATGACATGAGAAGAACTTGATTTTACTCAATTCCTTCTTCTTCCCTGGTTGTGATGATCCTCCATCATTGTTATCCTTCTTGCTAGAACTCTTTCCTTTTCCCTTCCTTGTCTTACTAATAAGGGTCAAGTTCTCATCACTACTTCTCTACTTGTTTCTCTTAGACTTCTCCTGAGTCTCTTCTTGGATGTAATCATCCCAAATCCTCTACCAATCTCGGAGATGTTCCCGAGTGCAGAATCCATTGAAAAATGGTTCCCATGACTTGTGAAGACTATTCAATGCCACATTCACGATMTMTATGTCCTCATTTTTCTCCCCTATGGATGCAATTTGATCATGTACCTGAGTGATCCTCATAAAATAGTTGWTAACATTGTCAGATATAAACATCTGCATYGATCTGAGTTCATTTCTTAATACCATCTTCTTATTCATGTTAGTTCTCTGGAATAAACCTACAAAGACATCAAACATATATTTGGAAACATTCTTCTTGGATAGGTGAGGAATTAGATGATCCTTCACTGAATTCAAGATGACCCTCTCTACTTTGATATCCTTCTTCTCGTGAACTTCCAAAGTTGTCAGATCTATCAGTGGAAAAATTTCTTTGTCCACTAACTCCCAAAGGTCATACTCCTTTAACACCAAAGTTACTCTTGTTTTCCAAGATAGGAATTTGGATGCTCCATCCAATCTGTGTTCAATCCTCAATGGTGTTGATGCCATCTCGTAGACCTAATAAACTTACCTGGAAATAACATGTTGTTGAAACTGCCCCTATACTGACCTATACAGTATCTTCCCATGTTGACCTATGTTAACTGTGTGACCTGTATGATGATACTTGTTTTTTTCTGCACAACCTATACACTATAAGGAAAAGACCCTCTAGCGGAGGTTTTTGCGGATGCCTCTATTAAAATAGACAAAAAAATCGTTTATAGCAAAGGCGAGTGGGCAGATGTTTTAGCTGATGTTTTTGTACAGTGCGTTTATAAATATATAATGCACTGGTGCATTTTATACAATTGATGCAGTGATGCCCACAAAACTAGCGCACCGTAGTAGGGTTATTTCAAACAAAAACAATACTCTGGTGTGCTACAGAAATAATGATGCACCAGGGCACATAATTGCTCTTAAAAATTGTGCATTGTGGCAGTGTTATTTTTAAAAAATTTATATACCATGGTGTGCTACTTAAACAATTGCACCAGTGTGGATAGTTGCTTCCAAACAATGGTGCACCATGGTAAGGTTTTTGAAAAAAATACTCCAGTGCGCTACGTAAATAATGATGCATCAGTGAGGCTAATTATTTAGCGCACCGTAAAAGGGTTAAATTAAAGAAATTTATCGACCATATTATTAATCATGCAGAGATGTCGGCTGAGAGAGCAATAAGAGCATAGGGTTGACCTGTACATTGTTGTACGAGATTTGAAGGCGAGGGAGAGGGAGATGGATTTGTTTCCTGGGCGTTTCTGTGAATTTTTTTGTTTGCATTTCAGCTGTAAAGACCCTCATTCTAAGGTATAGGAATTTCATCTCTAAAGACTTGAGTCTAAAGTATAGGAATTTGAGTTTTAAAGACTTGAGTCTCAAGTATGGGTAGTCTCTCAAAATTCTAATCTATAATCACCTTAAACATGTTGTAGACTCAAGTATTTGGTGAACTCCCAACTAACGGGTTGTGTAGAAAAATTATAATCTATATTAGTTGCTAATTCACAATTGTGTGTGATTATGATGACAATTTAAGTTCTTATTACCATGATTTCCATGATGGGAACCTTGCTCCATGGGTATCTACTACCGTCTGGATCTCCCTTCCCATATTTCCATCATGATCATCAATGATTATAACCTTGTGTGATCTCATCATCAATGATCATAACCAGCTTGCATGATCATCAATGATCATAACCTACATGATCTCACCATCAATGATCATAACTTACGTGATCTCTTCGTTAATGATCATAAACTGTGTGATCTCGTCATCAATGATCATAACCTGTGTGATCTCTCCATCAATGATCATAACCTACATGATCTCGCCATCAATGATCATAACCTTGATCTTGTCGTCAATGATCATAATTGTCTCTCGAAATCCTAAACCATAATCATTGCCCATTTATAATATAGTTGGGAGTTCACCAAATCCTTGAGTCTACAACATGCTTAGTCTAGAAAAATTTTAATCTATATTACTGGAAAATAAAATTTTCGATAAATTTTAAAGCATAACTGTGTGTGTATTTAAAAGAAATCGTATTGGTGCGTCTATAACACTCCAACACACCAGGGCATTGCATTAATAACTGCATTGTGACATGATTAAATAAAAAAAAAATATGCACCATCGTAGGATTATTTCAAAAAATATACTCTGGTACGCTCTGTGGTATACTGACGCACCGGTCAACACACGTTCTCTAAACAGATGCACTTTTATAGGGTTATTTAAAAAAAAATATAAACGGTACGCATGTTAAAAATGGACGCATCAGTGCCTCTAATAGTAGAGTGCACCGTGGCATGGTTAAATAAAAAAATGTACGCACCATTGTAGGATTATTTCAAAAAAAATACGTCGGTGTGCTCCATAGTGTACTGACACACTGATGTGCAACGTTGCTCCTAAGGGAGAATCGTGTTAGGGTTATTTTAAAAAGAAATAATCAATTCCCTATGTAACACTGGATGCACCGGTGCGTCGGATAATAGACCACACCGTGACAGGGTTAAATAAAACAATTATGCACCATTGTAGGATTTTTTTCAAAAAATATATACGCTAGTGTTGTAAATGTGTTGAACCTACATAGAATAGATCTAGCTAGAAAATACTACACACATTTGCAAAGAGAATTTGAGAAAGAATAAGAAGGAGAGAAAGAATAGAAGAATTCTCATTAACCGTATTCCACACTCAAATAGTGAATAATTTACAATAGATATAAGCTACATGAGTAACTAATGTAGCATAGTAGTGATCTACAGCGATCTAGACACTCACTAACAGACACTGGAGTGAATTTCCACCTATTCCTAATTAAATGATTCATGAAATCATAAATTGATTGAGATACATGTGTGGAAGTGAGAGAGATACATGCAACTCCTGGTGATAAAACCGAAGTTGCCATGCATGAGTGTCTTCCACTAGTCTAACTGAGTGTAATTGACTCTTAACTGAAGAGGAACGTCCTATTTTGTAGGGAAATATTCTCTAGAGAGATTATTCTCATATAAGGAATCATTCTCAACATTGGAGTGTAAAACTTAGGAAAATAATTATATGTGAGTGTGTAATATCTCCAACACCCCCCCTGAACACTACTAGGATGTACTTGATGAATGGGTCCCGGCAACAAAGGCCATGTTAGGTACCCATTGTACAATGCATATAAGAATGAAACATTGAAAAAAATGAGGAAAGAGGAAAAAACTCATGGGAAACCCCCCTCCCCCCCTTCAAATTAAAATGCATAAAAAAAATGAGAAGGAACAAAAAAACAGTTGCTAAGCAATCATGTCCTTCACTCCAAGAAGACCTCCCAACTGTGCAAGTTTGTGCTCGTTGAAGATTTTGTTGAATATGTAGATGTTTGCATGGATCTGATGAAGTAGATGCACCATTGAGATGCCCACTCATATCCACTTTCTCTTCTTGTAATGAAGAATATCCAAATAAAGTTTGGATGAAATTTTGAAAACCGTGCGACGGTTTCTGGAAAAACGCTGAAATTTTGTTGATTTTAGAAAGATCATAACTTCACTTTATGGGATGCGTTTCAGACGATGGTTGTTTTTGAAATTAGATATTTTCCCGAGAGGGATTCAAATATCCAATCTGTTTCTACAAATTTTGCTCAGAAATTATCAGAATTGAGTCTGATGTTCACGACTCCCTTTTTGTCTCCTGAGATGCATGCATTGTGCATGGAAAACTGCCTGCATGTGACCCCTGAGATGCATGCCATATATCTTCCACATGAAATTCAAAAAACAAATCTAAAATGGAGTAGACATCATCTTCAATTAATGGAACACAAATTTGTGCAAATACTTTTGTAGAAGACTCTTCATAATAAGAGGCTTGATCCTCTGATGGCTTCTCTTCTGGCTCTATTTATTCAACCTCCTGCATGAAATATTCACAATCTTCTTTATTCTCGAATAGAACCTCCAATCTGGTCCATAATTCATTTGGATTTGATTCTTATGAGTCATCATATACTTGATGGAGAATTTCAGGAGAAATGAACCAGAGGATATGCCCTATGGCCATATCTTGTCTATTGAGAAAATCATTTTTCTCATCGATGAAATCAGGGTCTACTTCCATTGCCATAGTTATTTGGTACAAGCCTCTGCATCTGAGAAGAAGCAGAATTTTTGGCTTCCACTCCAAATAGTTATGAGGTGTGAGAAGTATTGTCGGCGAATAATCCATCTTTTCTGCATTCTCCAATCTTCAGTACCTACAAAAAATAATTTGGTGTATATTTTTCTTAGCAGTCTGACGGCTCTGATACCATGTAAATGTGTTGAACCTGCACAAAATAGATCTAGTTAGAAAATACTACACACGTTTGCAGAGAGAAATTGAGAAAGAAGAAGAAGGAGAGGAAGGAGAGAAAGAATAGAAGAATTCTCATTAACCGTATTCCACACTCAAAGAGTGAATAATTTGCAATAGATATAGGCTACATGAGTAACTAATGCACCATAGTAGTGATCTAGAGAGATCTAAACACTCACTGACAGACACTAGAGTGAACTGCCACGTAGTCCTAGTTAATTGATCCATACAATAATCAATTGATTGAGACACATGTGTGGAAGTGACAGAGATACATGCAACTCCTCGTGATAAAACCGAGGGTGCCATGCATGAGTGACTTCCACTAGTATAACTGAGTGTAATTGACTCTTAACTGAAGAGGAACACCCTATTTTGTAGGGAAATATTCCCTAGAGAGAATATTCTCATATAAGGAATCATTCTCAACATCTGACTGTAAAACTTAGGAAAGTAATTGTATGTGAGTGTGTAATATCTCCAACAAGTGTGCTCCATAGTAACCTCATGCACTGGTGCACACCCATGCTCTAGAAGGGCACATTTCGTTTGAGTTATTTGTAAAAAAATATTAGTCGATGCGCTACATAAATATGTTAGCACTGGTGTGTTTAGTCATTGAGTGCACTGCAATAGGGTTTAATAAAAAAATTATTGACTGCGAGATTCATTTTTATCATTTTTAGTGTTGCAGAGCTCAAAAGCACCAGTGTAATTTTTGCCTCTCTGAAGCACCCTGTCATCAGTGCTTCCCTTGCTTTCCTTCCTTTTGTTTCTTGCTCTGAGCGTGGATTTCGAATTTTGCCAAATGGTGGGAAAATTTGGTTTTTTTGTCTACATGGAAACCATTCCTCCCCGATGACAAAATGTCCAGGTAATATATTTTTTTCTTTATAACTTAAGTTTTCGGCGGATTAAAATTTAAATTGAGTTAATTTTTCATTGTTTAAAAAAACAAAAAATCTACACAGTGTGTTCGAGATGTTCGGGTCACACCCTAACCGGTGCACCCTGTAAATTTATAGGGCACATCGTAACATAATGTTAAATTCTCCGGAAGTGTGTAGGTAAACAGGAACGCACCGCACATCCGTTTATCAACAAACCGTGTAAAATTATATAGCTATTTGGAGGTGCGTCGGTACCTCTAACACATCGGTTTGTTATGGTACATGATGCACCACATGAATTAGATATATTATTTTATGTGGTGCGTTAGTGATGAAGGAGCATCGTTCCACCTCATCTACGTGTCATCAAGCCACCTTTGTTACTTCGATGTTCGAAAGAATTGGAGTCCCATTATGTGGAAACTCCTGAATCTTGATAGCTACGAAGTCACAAATTTTTTGGGGACTTGAGGATTTTCCCACGATTTTGGGCCACAGTTCATGGGAAGGCTCTGTTAGTGCTTGGGGACCCCTGAGAAGTATATTTTTTCATTCGGAAGGAGAATTTAGGACCTGTGCAGTGGATTTGAGGGCTCAGAAAGAGCCTATGAGTTGTTTCAGCTCCTGAAGTCGATCATTCCTAGATCGGGAAGTTGCGCAGAATCTAGGAGAGGGTGGGGTCTGCATCCATTAGTAAGCTTTTGAATCGATACATTCATGTTTACAAACACACTGCCATAAAAAAATGGCATTGTGTCATGGTGGGCCCTGTAAATTCTCGGGGTGCGAGCCGAACGACTTGAACGCACCACCCAAAATAATTAGATAAAAAATTGCAAAGTTTTGTACTCGTCAATTTTTAAAAATTATTGGGGTGGTGTGTCTTTATTACTTAAATACACTGGTGCATATAGGGAAAATATATGCATTGAATTAACTAATTTTTTAAAAATTGTTTTACACTGTGTTAGTATTTTAATTTGTTTTTATTTTAAGCGATGCGTAGGATAATTGTAAGGCACTGGTGTGTGGGTTTACCTGAAGGCTTCAGTGCGGTAAGGCTATAGAATGCACCGCATAAAATAATATAACAAAATTTATATGGTGCCTTATTTTACACTGGAACACCATGGTCAGTGCTCACAAGTTATGTACGTGCACTGCGAACGGTGCCTTACTGTTTTTCGAGCGCATCGGTTATGAAAATTACTTATTTTTTGAAGGAAGTTGTTTTTCCATATTTATAAATAAATGTCTCATTTAGTTTTTTTTTTATGTTTTATGTATGAGTGAGGCTGATGTATTTCATATCTTAATCATGTAGAGACATGAGTGGAGAGAGAAACAACAGTAGAGGGTGGACCTGTACAATGTTGTACGTGAATGGGAGGCAATGGAGAGGGAGATGTATTTGTACCCTCACCCTATTACTGCAATGACTCGTGTTCTCTTAAGGAATGTAAGCCTTGTTAAGTACTATGAGGAGGCTACATCCCTGAAGGGGCACTCTGGGTTGTTGGTGCATCTGATTCATTGATGGGATTTCCATCGACAGGATTTTTGTGTGGGTCATGATCAGTGGTACCATCCCAATGAGGAGGATATTTATTTTATCACCAACCTATCCAAGAGAGGGAAGGATTTTCCCTAGTTCCCAGATGTCCTAGTAGGTGTTGCAACAGAGAGTCATTTCATGTACTCTCAATGATATATTGGGGTTGATGTACTTTCCCCAACTGATTTTTAGGTGTCTAGTGGATAGCTACGGATCACTTATTTTGACGCAAAGGAGGTTAGGTGCCTCTCACTGTTAGTGATGACCATAGCACACTTTACCAGTGATGGGAAACATATCAGTTTCCCTCTTTTGTATTATGTCGATTATTTGGTATAGAGGCCATGATGTATTATATGGTTTGCCATTTTTTTGCAACAATTTTGTATAGCTCTAGATAGATTTTGGGCTATGATACGTGGGAGGTCGAACTTCCCTTTTTATTTAGAGTTGTTTTGCTTATTTTTTGAGAGGTTTCTGGAGATGAGGCTTACTTTTGTCCGTCATCCTGCTAGGTCAAGGACTTGTGTGCAGATGCACATGTGGGGGGACATGATTCCCAAGAGGGGTCAGCCGGAGTTTCCAACCAGGATTTCCCCAGACACACTGGGGCTACTAGCCAGTGAGGCAGATCACATGTTCATCATGGTGTCATGTTCTTATGCGGATTTGGATTGGTAAGGATTTACAAACATCCTCTTCACACTAGATGAGCCACCAGATGATAGAGGTAATATTAGTGTTTTGTTTAAATTAATCTAGTTTCATTTTATTGTCTTACTTAATTAGAATAAAATTAATTCTAACACGTTCTTTAACTTGATTAATTTGTTTAATGAAACTATGTAATTATTGTGGTGTACTATATCTTTTGTAGATATTGGCACTTTCATTGGGGATGTGCCTCCTCCCCTAGCAGATGACAATGAGGAGATGATGCCTAAGGCAACGACAGGTTAGGGTCCTCGGGTGCAGATACCTGGTGGCATGCATCATAGGCCAGATACTAGATTCAGGTTGGAGTTGGGAAACCAACTTTGTGCACTTTTGATGAGGTGGGAGTTTACCCTATGTTGATGTGGGACATCAGGGTAGATCCTATGCTCTTGGATCTTTGGAGTGATATGCCGCGTGATATGATGCATATTAAGCATAATATCATTGGAGCATCTAGGGTACTAGCACCAAGGAGGGATCTCGATGATAGGCACAAGTCCCCTTCCATTACGACTCGTTCATTGAGTACCCCATCGATTGATGAGGGTGGTTGTAATCCCTCTCCACATCCTATGCCTCTTCCTCCTTCACCTAACCCAGATCACGAGTAGGAAACACATATTCCTCTTCCTCTTTAACCTCACCTATGTGAGCAGGCATGACCTATTCCTCCTCATCCTCTTTCACCTCACCTAGATGAGAAGTCATCAGTACCTATTCCTCCACCACTTATTTCTGGTCAGAGAATCGACCAACCACTTCCTCCTGACCATCCATCCATCATATTATACTACAAACCAAGCCTCCACTATTGTTGTAGATATGTAGATTATCCCATCAGCTGGACCATATATGTTATAGCAATTATTTGACTTGTTCATGATATATATATATATATATGTGGTGCATTTTTTTTTTCATTTTGATGTACTTAATTTATATGTTGATGTTGATGTGTATATTGTTAGTTCATGTTATATATGTTTGTTAAATGTGCTTGATAGATGTGTATGTTATAACAGTGTTCATTAGATGTGCATTTTTCTTGTTGATCATGACTATGTACTTAATTAATTTATATGTTGATGTTGATGTGTACATTTTTAGGTCGTATTAGATATGTTTGTTAAATGTGCTTGATAGATGTTTATGTTAAATGATGTTTGTTAGATGTGTGTGATTATGATGTTAGACAATGCTTGTGTTGTGTTAGATGTGATCACAATGATGATTCCCAGTTAGAATATTAGATTTGTGTGCTAGCTAATTAATGGCGTTTATATGTGCTAGAGGTATATATAATTAATTAGATGATGTTAGTGAATTTAAATGTATATTTTAGATAATGTTTATGTTTGTTAGATGGTTATCATCATGATGTTTATTTTTATTAAATGATCTTTATTATAAATTATGTATTGGTGAACTTATATCAATTTTTTTTATATGAAACATAACGACTTAATTTAAATAAAAAATGTAAAGATAGTTTTATAAATTACAAAGTTCAATATGGTTGAAACTATAATTGTAAAACTACCATAAACATTTTTCTATTGCATAGATAATTCATATATATTCATTCTAACTAAATTCTTTTTCAAAAAATAAGTTACATATGAATAAATGTTATTTTCCATTGTACTAATTACTCTTTTTTAATAGACTCTTCTACACTAAAAATTGTTATTATAAAAAGTTATGATCTCCAATGCTAAGCATTCTATTGGCCCTGAAATTTTATGGATGCAAAATAATCTTCCTATTGTTATTTTTGTCATTATTTTGTAAGTTGATTGCTATCAAATTTTAAATTACTTCATTAAATGTGGTTTTACTCAATATTGGAGGAATAATTTTATAAATATTTCCAAAAGCAATAATAAAAGTATGTAAACTAACAAAAATTTTAGTTAAAAACCAAATTATCATGAAGTCATGTTAGAAATTTAATATTTAAATTATAAACCACATTATTTGTTAAATATCTTACTTTTGAATCTACAAATTACATGAACATAAACTCAGTTTTTGAATCATCGTGTTAACATATCATCAAAAAGGTTGTACTATTAAACATGCATATCAACCATATTATTACTTCTAATATCAACATAGATTATTAGGATAAATAAGAAACTACGTAAATTAAAATATTACCATTCAATATCTAAACATGTTGCCAATTATAAAAATATTATATGTTGTTCCATATATATAAAATTAAAAAAAAAAACAAAAAAAAACTCATGCATGGTTTAAAATATTCACAACTCAAATGCTCAAGTGTAAAACCTTTGCAAATCTTACCAATTATATCAAATTCCAACTATAAAATGTTTGGCGAAATGTTTCCAAGAACATGTTGTTACGACTTTATCATGATAATAATTCTTAAAATTTTATATAATTAAACATGCAGCGACATATAAATATGTTCAAATAACAATACAAAATTCCTTTTCAATCAATCGTTCCATTCAATCACAAATAATTTGAAATACAAACACATTACACATCAAACTCGTTGTTAACCAACTAAAATTGTTCAAAGATTTGTTATAATTAACTTAACATTTCCTTTGTCACAAGATGAATAAAAAACAATATAATTAGTGAAATAAAGATACAACAACAATATTAATGATGAAATAAAGCATGTATATATCACTCTATGTTGTCATCACCCTCGTTATCTTCCTCAGTTGGCATGATAACATTGTTTTTCTGAAAAATATGTTTTGATCTAGGATCATGTCTTAATACGAACCACCAATCCCTATCTAACACATCTGGGTAAAAAAACACTTGGTTGCAATGTTTTAGGAAAACATAACGATCCTTAGCTTCATCCCACAACTTTCTAGAGTTGATACATATCATCCCACTATAGTGATCTTCCTTTTCATTATTCTGATCAAAGGTGTCCTACCAATTGCATCTAAAAATAACACATTGGAAAGAAGAGAAGTCCACTTGAATGATCTCTTGTATCTTTCCAACATAACCTAACATCCCTCGTATTACGTTTTGATCATGGTGGCTAGCACGACTATATTGGTCGAACTCGAATTCCACTCCATAGTCTTGTGTCATGTGTCCATCATCGGCATCCTCTATGCAAAAATGATGTCCATATGCCCACATAGATAGGAACAAATGCACCTATAAAAAAGTGAAAAAAATCACAGTGTCATGTGTCTAATAAGCCTACCAATAAAATATAAAATATAGATGTTACAATTCAAAGGTGCATTATGAAGTTAAAAATGTACAAAAAAATATTATTACCGAGTTGTTTCACCCAATCCCTATGTTTAGTGCATCCTCTTCAACACGCAGGTAACAACCTGATGCACTATATTTCTATCTGACTTGGTCAACAACCCAACTATTGGGGCATATCATTGGCATATTTTTCTTTAAATGACCAGGATAAGACATGCTTCTACCATTCAACCGTCTAAATTCTTTCATGTCACTGTCCCATTTCCTCCTCTTTTGTTTGTACAATGCGACCCACGGTTGTGTTGCCTCCAAATTGTAAAGAATGAATTTATTGATGGCATCAATTTTTGAATTCG
>SNQJ01S0008063.1:103559-117826 GCA_010110895.2 Picea sitchensis
TAACCCTCAAAGGTCATCCTAATGGCCAGACTAGGGGAATGGGATGGATGAACGGGGTATAAGATGTAAATATGATAAGATGGTGGGAGCGGACGATGGCTCTGCAAATCCCCTTGGTGGCTAACCAAAACCCATGAATACAAGCTTACTAAGTCACCCAATCAATCACCCCAACAACGGTCAAGTGGATTAGTGTAAGATCCAAGCAGTCATCAGAAATGAAAGGAACCTAATGCATATATGAGAAGGTTATAACGATCACATATGACACATACCATGATACCTCGGACCAATTACCTCATGGAGCAAGAGCCCTCTCTGATGCAAGTCCAGGCCGGTGGTTGTGGAAGCTGCTATTGCTGACAGGACAAGTCTGGCGAAGAAGAAGAAAGATGGGCCCTCCAGGGCCATGCTCAAGTCATTCTCGCTCTCGGTACTCCATGTCTAGGACCATGTGGGCCTCGAGACATGATATCCTAGTTATCCCTAGATATTGGGGATAACATGTCCCAATCAAAATACAAGGGGTTACTAATAAGTGTCGACCCATTTTGTATGGAAAATAGCCTATTATTCATATATAATAAAATATGTTTTATTTTATTCTATTGTGTTGTCCAATGTTGTTGTGAAATGTTACATCATTGATTAAATATATGGATGATTAAATATTATAATGAAGAGATGTGAAATATGATGATATAACAAATTAATCCAAACATCATATCCAAATGCACTAATCATAATTTAATTTATATAAATACTATTATAAGATATATGTCAATTTTTTTATGAACAATGGAATTAAAAAATAACAATAATTGTGCACTATCACAGGTCAATGTTTCTAAAAAGAAAAAATGACAACTGGTGTGTTTAATGATAAAAATCACTGGTGCGTTTCAAGATAAAACGCATCGGTGTCGTAATTAAATTTGCACTGGTGTTGATATACAAGGAACTAGCACCGATCTTCGTACTATTTAACCAATAATTATAATAATAAAAAACCTTTAGCAGTATGTTTAATTAATAAACACATCGGTGTTTTTGTATCACACTTCCGCCTCGATGCGTTATGAATATCATGCACCGATGGGGTTTGTTTTTTAGCACTAGTGCATGGTATCACAGATTCATTCGGTGCCTTATTCTTATTAAGGCACCAGTGTGTTATTACTTATAAAAGCATCGGTGCCCCAATGTTTTTTGGATAGCCCTGGTTATTTCCTGTAAATGTAAGCACCAGTGCTTTAAGTTAGAGAACGCATCGGTGCTTGGTATCATAGATTCCACTAGTGCGTTGTTCTTATTAAAGAACTGGGGCGTTATTTTGTATAAATGCACTGGTACCCCAATATTTTAGGACTCGCCCAGTGCTTTCGATGTAATGTAGGCACTGATGCTTTATGTTTGGGAAAGCACATGTGCATATAGACCATGAAGCGCACCGCCTAGAAAAACATCCACTACAACCTCCACCCTCCTATTTTTTTTTAGTTATATTGAAGTTTTGTTATAATCTTCGCAAAAACATCTACTACCAAAAATGGATGTTTTCACAGAGGTTTTTTTGACAATTTTTGCCAATTTTGTAACACTAAAAACCTCTCTTATAACCTCTGCTAAAGGGTCTTTTACTTGTAGTGGTATGTTGATACTCACATTGTTCAACGCGACCTGTAATAGAATACCCACGTTATCTTTGGTGACCAATCTGACTGCAGTATGTTTGTTTCCCTAAAATATTTCCTTTGATTTCTTCCTGCTAGTTATGGATATGAGATCTAGCTTCCTCACAGAGCGATGGGTCCGATACCATGTTGAAATACCTACTCCGACACCTAGGTATCTTGTATCTTAATACAAATCAGAATAACAACTCGCAAAACAAAAATACACTACTGGAATATTCAACTCAAATAAAGATAATAGAAGATATATTGGAAACCCAAAATCGCATGCAATATACACACAAAAAAATTACTCATCAACTGAGCTTATCATTCGAATTACTTCAAATCTTACAAGGGCTCCCTTAATGGGAACATGGCCCAAATAGAAAAGAGACAGAGTACATCAAAACCTCATTGGTTGATCTATTGTCATTGTTATTGTACGATCATGTCCGAATATTATTAGGGACCTAACCTCCCTAACCCCTCACATAGGTAGAATAATATATTTTCCATGTAACAATGGCTGACATTAGCTAATAAGGCATATTTAATAATGTGAACAAGTCTAATGTAAGAAGACTTTATAGAATCTTCTGCTTCTAGAAAGATCTTCCTCTAGAATTTTCTTTAGAAGATAGAATTAATATAAATAGGAGTAGAAGGCATGAGAAAGTCTTGTCTTGAGAATTATTGTAATAGATCTTTTCTCCATTGGAGGTTTCCTCCTCAAATAGGCAAGTGAAATTGACTTTCTATCAATAAAGGTATCATTTTGGGTGTTGCGGCTCTCTATATTTTAATGTTCCACTAGTGTTTGTTGCAATATTTTTGTTTTTTGCTTACTATAATACATTTGGTACCTAGCAAGTGGTATCAAAGTACTTTCCTCTGCAGAAATTGTGGGAATTTTTTTTTCAGGGTAGAGACATGTATTTTTGACGTCATTAAAGCACAGAGATATGCCGTTCAAAACTGTTTTTTGGAAATACTACACACAAGAAATACATAAAGTTTCACGAGATTACTCAAAACAAATGTTTCACCTTGTTGGAAACTTTTGTAACCCATGTTGGTACCCCTTCGAGTAGTACCACATAAGAAATAATTTGTACATGGCCATCACTCCCATGTACCTTTAGGTATATCAGGAGTCCCCTAGGTATCCTAAAATGAGCTCTAGATTAATCGATCAGTCGCTTCACTGCTATAGTGACACCAAGAACATAACTCGGGAAGATACTCTCTAGTACCTAGGTAATCGGGTAGTATGACTAAGGGTACAATCGAGTCTCCTTAGTTTGTTCCCTAAGATATTGGGTTGATTACTACTGTTCGACCCCACATGTATATCAGAGAGTTATAGCATAGCGAAAACCCTTTTCTGTAGGAACCCTGAAAACCCTAACCCTTGGGAAAGAAATGGAACAAAAAAGGAACATACGAGATATATTGTCGCATAACTCTGCCTCTTGCATTCTGGCTGCAAAATTCCTACATAATTTTTCCTGTTAACAATTTGGGAAATTCATCACTGCAATATTCTTCAGGCCCAAGTATAACTCTACAAGAGTAGAAAAAAAAATCATAGTAGTCCCTTTGACACCCTTATTCGAGACCTAACCCATTGGATTCCTCTCTTCTCCATAATCACCATGGTACATATCATTTTTAAGCCTTTTTTTTCATGGAACCGACCCCCTTCCCAACACCCTTATTTGGGACCTATCCCATTGGATCCCCTTTTCTCCCTAATCACGATGGAGCCTATCACTTGTAATCCTTTTTTTCTATGATCCCACCCACCCTTCCCGACACCCTTATTTTCCACCTTTCCCATTTGATTCCTTTCTTTGTCATGTCTGCCGTGATACCCTTCCCCTGTAACTTATTTTTTCTTTGCGGACTCACCTGCCCATTTTTGTCTCTACCCAAATGGAAACTACCCTCAAACAAGAACTCAATACCTTGATTTTCAACAACATCCAGAATAAGGAGAAAATCAATATCATCAATTTCAACATTAGTAGACTCAATTCCTTCGTCCAGATCCTCTAGGACAATTATGCCACCCACAAAGACATCAAAGAAACACTCGACCAATCGATGAGTTTTTCCCTAAACCCTACCTCTTCTAAAATACCTTCCTATCATGAAGACACCGACTCTTCCCATTTCCAAGGAACTCATTTCATTCACCTTCATCACAGTCTACACCTTCCCAGAATTGAGGTAAACAAATTTGATGTCTTGGATCCCATGGGCTGGGTCACTCAAATGGAGCATTGTTTCTCCTTGCATGGCATTACTGATGAGTTGGATAAAATTCATTAGGATGTCCTCTATATAGATATGGAACACTGGAAATGGTGGAAATGGCGTATAAATTCAAACAAAGGGTATGTTTCTTGGACACAGATTGTTGCATATCTTTATGAATGCTTTGACACTAACACCCACCATTTAAGACATTTGACCAAGTTGAAATAGTATGGCACAATGGACAAATTTATCACCACCTTTGAGCACTTGGATTTCATAACATAGGGCATGTCAAATACCTTCTTTTTGGAATTATTTATCAGTGTAATAAAGGATGAAATCTATACCCACGTCCTAATGGCTCGCCCCCAGACTTAGTTGGAAGCCACTAAAGGATCCAAGGAAGCGCAAAAAATTGTCTCCTCCAAAACTAGAAAACCCTCCTTTCTTCCTCGCCCTAAACCCACCAATATCACCCCTCCTGCCACTCCTCTTAATTTTAAGAAATTAACCCAGGCTATAATGGCTAAACGCCAACTCAAGGGTCTTTTCTATAACTATGATGAAAAATATTTTCCAGGGCACAAGGGTAAGGAACAAAAGCATTTTATGGCCATGTCTGAGGATGCTTTTGAAGAGGAGGAATATGTTTCCCTTGTGAACGAGATACCCCAACAAGTTGACCTTACTCTTCCATTTGATCCACTAGAATTTGAATCAATGATTTCATTGAATTCTCTCACTGGTTTCTTTGCTCCCCAAACCCTCAAGTTAATTGGTTACATTAAGCATATGAACATCATCATCCTATTTGACAGTGGCAGCACCCATAATTTTATTCATCGGCACATTTACCAAGAAATCAATTGCTATATCCGTGTAGTCAATCATTTTCAAATCATAATTGCCAATGGAAGTTCCATGAAATGTGGGGGATGTTGTGAAAATGTGTGCCTCCAAATTGGTTAGTACCAATTGAAATATCATATGTTTTCTATTGAGAAGGGAAATTGTGAATTTTTTTTAGGTGTGGAATGGTTACGCACTCTTCGCCCCATTCTCATGGATTTTAAGGAATTAACCATGCAATTCCAATAGGAGGGACAATCGTATAAGTTCCAAGGAATCACATAAATCTCCCATGATATCATCAGTTCCCATTGAATGTAAAATCTCCTTAGAAAAGGTCATTTTGGTAATATTTCCCAACTCCATTCCATTCAATCCATTGAGACGCCCTTTGTGCATATATACCTCCAATATGTACTCTCCTGACACCGTGTTGTTTTTACCACTCCCCATGTCCTTCCCCCTTCCCATGGAATCCATGATCATTCCATGTGTCTCGCACTGGGAAATCTTCCTCCCAATGTTCACCCTTATCATCGTCACTTTTCCCAGAAGAATGAAATTGAGAAAAAAATTCAAGAATTTCTCAAAGTGGGTGTTATTCATCCTAGTACCAACCCTTGTTCTTCTTCTGTGGTCATGATACTCAAGAAAGAAGGCACTTGGTGCATGTGTCCCAATTTTTTTTCCCTCAACAAACTCACAATCAAAGACAAATTTCTAAATCATGTCATTGATGACCTATTGGATGAATTGATTGGTGCTCAGTACTTTACTAAAATTGATCTTTGTTTTGGCTACCTCCATATGCATATGAAAAAGGAAGACATCTCCAAGACTGCCTTTATAACTCATGACACTCACTATGAGTTCTTGGTCATGCATTTTGTCCTTTGTAATTCCCCCTCCACTCTTCAAAGTCTCATGAATCATGTCTTATATCCTTTCCTTCGTCAGTTTGTCTTAGTTTTCTTTGTTTATATTCTCATCTATAGTAAAAATTGGCAATCCCATCTCGCCCATGTGGATCAATTTCTCCATCTATTGTCTAAATACAAACCATTTCTCAAACAATCTAAATGTGATTTTGGAACCTATGAAGTTGAGTACCTAGTTCATATTGTAGGAAATGATGGTGTAAGGGTGGATCCTAAGAAAATTGAACCTATGTAGGATTGGCCTCACCCTAAAACTCTTAAAATCTTATGTGGTTTCTTGGGTTTAATGGGATATTATCGCAAATTTGTTTCAGATTATGGAAAAATTGCAGTTCCTCTCTCGACTCTCCTTAAAAATAATCCTTTCAGTTGGAATCCAACAGTTGATCACTCCTTCCAAGCCTTGAAAGATTCTATGTGCACAACCCCTATCCTAAAACTATCTGACTTCACCAAGAATTTTTTCCTGGAATGTGATGCGTTGGAGAAATGAATTGGGGCAGTGGTCATGCAAAATGGTAGACCTTTGTCTTTCACTAGAAAACAACTATCGGAGTGACATTTGGACCAATCAACCTATGAAAAGGAAATGTTGGATATTTTGCATGAAGTGGATCTCTAGCGTCCTTCTCTATTGGGGAAACGCTTCCAAATTAAAGTTAATCATCGTAGCCTTAAGTATTTTCTGGTACAAATAATTTCAATACTAGAGCAACAAAAATGGGTGACCAAGTCGTTTGGATATGATTATGAGATCACCTACAAAAAGGGAAAATAAAATGTGGTTGTTGATGCTCTTTCAAGGAAATATGAAGGCGAAGGGTCACTATTTTCCCTCTCATTCATTGTAGTAGACTGGCTTCAAGCCATTCACCATGAATGGTTGCAATACCCCACACTTTCTAGCTTGATCCAAAAATTGCAACAAGATCCTCAAACTTCTCCAAGGTACTCTTGGCACAATGAAGAGCTTCGCTATAAAGGTCACCTATATTTAAGCAAATAGTTGAACCTTAAATCCATGGTGCTTTCTGAGTTTCATGCTTCACCCACAACTAAGTATTTAGGGTTTACCAAAACCTATGAAAGGGTCAAACGTTATTTTTTCTGGGACAGTATGAAATAGGACATATACACATTTATGGTTGAATGTGATACTTGTCAATGAAGAAGGGAGAAATAGTCAAAGCTCCAGGCACACTCCAACTACTTCTAATTCCCCCTTCTCTTTGGAGGGATATTTATATGGATTTCATTGTTGGATTATCTAAATTGGATAATAATTCAGTCGTCATGGTTGTAGTAGATCATCTTTCCAAACATGATCATTTATGTTCTCTTCAACACTCATTCACCACATCCACAGTCGCTCATTTTTTTATGGATAATATATTCAAACTCCATGGCATGCCTCATTCTATTGTATCTGATCGATATCCAACTTTTACTAGAAATTTTTGGCAAGAATTATTTAGGCTCTAGGGAACCCAATTACATCTCAGCACTGNAGTCGCTCATTTTTTTATGGATAATATATTCAAACTCCATGGCATGCCTCATTCTATTGTATCTGATCGATATCCAACTTTTACTAGAAATTTTTGGCAAGAATTATTTAGGCTCTAGGGAACCCAATTACATCTCAGCACTGCCTATCATCCCCAGACTGGTGGATAAACTGAGGCATTCAACAAGTTTTTGGAAATATATTTGTGGTTTTTTTTAGTGGGATCATTGGTTACCCCTAGCTGAATGGTGGTACAACACATCTTACCATATTACCACTCACATGACTCCTTTTGAAGTAGTCTATGGGAAAAATCCACCATTGTTTCTCTCATATATTTCAGGTGTCTCCAAGTTTTAGGATGTTGATGACACTCTTACAGTCCAAGCAACCATTCTTCATACCCTCAAAGAAATTTGGTCATGGCTCAAAATTGCATGAAGAAACAAGCAGATTAGGTTTGTTCCAAACGTCAATTCACTAAAGAGGACCAGGTGTTTCTTCATCTGCAACCTTATAAGCAGACTTCACTCAAATATGAACACTATCATAAACTTTCCCCCAAATTTTATGGTCCTTACACAATTATCATGCGAGTGGGGAATGTGGAATACCAGTTAGATTTTCTGAGTCATTCTAAGCTCCATCCTGTTTTTCATGTCTCATGCTTAAAAAAAGTGAGTGGAACTAAGTGATATAATCAAAAAAATATCCATGAGTTGGATGAAGAAGGTTCCATTTCGTTGCAGCCACAAACAATCTTGGACCAATGAGAGTGTTGTCTTCGTCAGTGCACCATCAAGGAAGTGTTAGTTCAGTGGAAAGATGCAACTCCAGAATATGCCACCTAGGATCTGACTATCGTTCTGAAACAATTTCCTCATCTCAAGCCTTGAGGACAAGGTTGTTCTTCAAGGGGGAGGGAATTTTAGGGACCTGGCCTCCCTAACCCCTCACATATGTAGAAAAATATTTTCCATGTAATAAAGGTTGTCATTAGTTAATAAGGACTATTTAATAATGTGAACAAGTTTAATGTATGAAGAATTTATAGAAACTTACACTTCTAGAAAGATCTTCCTCTAGGATGTTCTTTAGGAAAATAGAATTAGTACAAATAGGAGTAGAAGACATGAGAAAGTCTTGTCTTGAGAAATATTGTAATAGACCTTTGCTCTACTAGAGGTTTCCCCCTTGAAGAGGTAAGTGAACTTGGATTTCTATCAGTAAAGGTATCATTTTGGGTGTTGTGGCTCTCTATATTTTGTTGTTCTGCTAGTATTTTCTGCAATATTTGGTACCTAACAGCTACATCGTGACCTATACGGTAATACTTGCACTCTTTGTGCATCCTGTAATAGAATACTCAAGCTATATGCGTGACCTATATACTAAAACTCACACTTACAGCATGACTTGTACCAAAATACCCGAAATTTCTGTAGCGGTCAATCCTTCTACTTCACACTTGTTCTTTCTTCCTTTGGCATAGATCTACACATAAAATTCCTCCACCTATCCAAGATCTCTTTGAATCACAGTCCTTCGTGATCCAATCCTCCTGAGAAAAAGTCCTTCTCTTCTCTCCATATCAAACAATCTCACAATGTTTCATATAAGTGTCTTACACCTTCACCCTAGCCTTGCTTTTATAATATTGAGTTATGACCTAATCCTAATCTCGAAAGTGATTGATGTTTGAGATTACTTCTCACCTCACTTAACATCAATGGCTATTATTTAATTCACTAATTCTAATTAAATCATTTCCTTAAATAAAACTCAACTCACTAATAAAAGAACTTTACTTTAATCATTCCTTTAATTAAAGTAAAGTCTCAAGGTAGAAGGTTTTGGATGATTTCCACACACGTAGACACTTAGACCTGTGCAAAAATACATGTTCGATGCTACTCACATCATCACATCTCATTCCCTAGAGTGGAATGCTTCCACTTATGATAATCCTGTATAATGAAGTACAACTCCTTGTCATAGGTGGTACCTACAAACCGCATAGAAGTGTCTGATTGTGATAGGCTAATGAATTTCCATGTTGAGTGAGGACTACATTGATAGCATAATATGAAGCATATGTCTCAATATTGAAGGGTTATTGTAGTTTTGCTAGAGTGAGCACTAGTATGAATAAAAGGTAGTGTTTCAACCCCTATAATCCTCAACCCCTATCTCTCTGGCCATATTTTCACTCATTGATGTTTATACAACATTTCCTTTGTTGCAAATATAGTCACCAGATCTGTTTCTGCTCACTTTCTTGCTCAAGTGGGTATTCCAGTGATTCTTTATTTTTTTATCGCTTCTTCCTATAATTCTCCTGGCTATGAGTGCCCACCTGTTATACAATTGAAAATAATAATTAGGTTTTCTTTTAATGCCTTTGTAATGTTTTATTACATAAGACATCATTACTATTGTATTGATTGTTGAGAAGTCTTTGCGTTCTAATAATTAGTAGTTCTTTGTCTTTTGAGATGTTTCCTCACTTGACATTTGGACTCAAGTAGTTCAACCAACATAATTTGCAACTTCTCCCATATCTCTATAAACTTATCAAAAATTGCTATGAAACTTGGGTTATTTGCATTGTTAAATCACAACTCAATTAACTATTACTAGACTTGTAATTTTACAAAAAACTAAGGCTAATTGTTGTAGTTACCCTTCTCCTTAAAATCACAATGTAAATGACTATTACTAACAAAGATTTGAATTCCTTGTTTTCGTTAATAGTAAGAAGCAATTCATTAAAGTGAAAATCAATGATATAATTAGGAATCCAAAGGATTCAAATGATATAATCAATAATTCTTGCAAAGTGGTTATTATTATCAGAGTCCTAGTGCTCACAACTATACCGGTTGTAATTCTCTTTAGTCTTTTTAGAGTGCTTTGCAAAAGGTTGAAACCAGAATCAAGGAGTCTCTAGATGGAATAGTCGAGTGGATTTTTAGCATCTTCAATGTAGTGTAATCATAGGCAATGAGATTGTGAGGAGGTGTCTAGGCGGTGAGGTGATGAGAAGTTGGTGGTGAGGCGTTGGCATTGATTGCGGTGAGAAAAGAAGAGCATCATTTGTAGTGAAGCATCGGCATTGATTGCAATGAGAAAAGAAGAGAATCATTTGCAGTGAGCTTTGACAAATATTTAATGGTGCTTATGAATATAATTGATGGTTTAGTTATGTGTTGAAGTATAATATTTTTCAAATTTTATTTTTTTTAAAATAGTTTTTTAGTATGACAAATATAAGAAAAATAAACACATACACCAGGACTATTTAAGTCTTTTCACACTATTTAGACCAATGAACAATTAGAGTGATGAAATTAAAAAAAAAATGAAAATTTTAACTTTCAAAAAATTCAAATTAAAAAGAATTTTTCACAAACCATATCATAACTTCTAAAAATTGGTTTCAGTAATATGAAGTCAATATTCATTGACCACAAAGTGAAAACTATAGTCCCTGGCAGAGGAAAACACTAATAAGAAAATTGTCACATTAAATGCGTCAAAAATAATAATTACAATATATATCATGTTTCTCATAGTTTGAATTTACAAAAATGATATTCAAAATAAGATGGAGCCACTCCCTGCTTTGTTGTAAAGAAATAATAGTATTTTTATTAGGATATTTTGATGATTACATCTGTGTGAGACATTCTCCAGGACACATACTGATTGAGTCGACCTGAGAGAGAGCCCTTGAGATGGGTGTGTGGTTCCTATCTAAGACAGAACTAGAACATAGTGATGGCCTCCTCCTTACAGAGAGTTGAGAAGAACTCCAGATGATTCTATTGTGTAACACAGTGAGAAAGGAGATCTATTGATTTGGACGTGCATGTGACTGAGCACAAGGTGAACGTGTGAATTCCCATAGAGCTAGGTGCATCGTCATGAGGCAAATATGAAGACGATGTATTAGCCTCCTCTGAGTAGAGAGTTGAGATGATGAAATCCAGTGTAATGCAGTGGGAAAGAAGATATTTTGAGTGGACGTGGTTGTGGATGAGCATAGGTGAACGTGATCCTAGTGGCTTAGCACTAGTGAGAGTGGTTCTCTTGTGTAATGCGGTGAGATAGAGATATGGGCATCCCTATGGATGTGCCCCTAGTGGTTGAGCACTAGTGCATGTATGAGATCCCTTGATATATTTTTCAAGAGTCAGACCTTCTTGTTACCCTAATTGTAATGTAAAGGGTAAAGGTCGACCCCACCTTAATGTAATTGATAATTAATGTAAAAGATAATTAATCTGGTTATTATTAATTATATTGTGAGTTAGAGAGGTCGGCCCTGTTGTGCCAATAGACACTTATGTTGACAGGTCGAGTCTAATATAAGTAAAGGTAGATTCCCCATTGAGGAATCATATCTTTTGTGTGAGTTTGGAAATTTCAGCAAGTACATCTTCTTGGGAAAAGTGCACACCTCTCTTGGGCACTAGTCTTCTAGTGTTTGCAAGCATCCTCTTGTGTGCTAGGTTTTCTTGGTGGTGAAGGTATTTCTCTTGAAGAATATACAAAAGGATTTGGTTGGGTTTTATTCCCTTGTTGAGAAGGGTTTCCCAGGATAATTCTTGTGTTCTTGTGCATGGTGTTTCGTCTTATGATATTGGTTGTTGCAACATAATTGGTTATGTTTTAAGTAAAATGTTAAAATGGAATGAAATTCATGCTTAAACCTTGTCTATTGAAAAATAAACATGGTATTAGAGAATAGGTCTTGAAGAACCCCTGAACAAGCATTTAAAAGGATAAATCGTCCTCCTTCTACAGTTCCATATGGCCTCTAGGGTTTCTGCATAAATTTGTATGACCCTCACTTAATCATGTCTTTCAACACTTTGCAAGTGGACGTTGAAGCTAAAACTTGGACCAAGTTGTATGGCCTTCCTTAGTGCATCCCTAGAGACCTTCAAAATAAAATTTTGAGGATTTTTAGTTTTTGGCCCTAAGGTTTCTAGGGTGCCAAAATTTTCTACAAAATCTTGATCTTAGAGTTTCTATAACTTCTTGAAGAAATGTTTCAACTCAAAAAGCATTCCTGTGACACTCTCAAAGTTGATTTTTGGCAGTTATAATCCCAACAAAATCTAAGTTTCTAGTCCAACCTAATCATTAGGTTTTCTAAGTCCAGTTGGTGAGAGTTTGAGAAGAAATCCGAACAAATGAAGAACATAACTTTAGTAGAAGATAAGCTTGATGGAGCAAGCAACTTTAGCTCCTGGAAATCAAGGCTTCAGGTCACCCTTGAAGAAGATGACCTTTTGGATGTGGTAACAAAAACTTTACCAGATACAACTATCAATGAAGAGAAGAATATAAGAAAGGAAGAATATGTCAAGCAAATAAAAATAATCATCTACTCAGTAAGAGATCATCGCATTGCCAACTTAAAGGCAGCTTATGAAATGTATGAATAATTAAAAGAAATGTTTGAAAGTGACAACACGCTCATAGATCTTACCTTGAAGAGCCAACTTCAAAGTACCAAGATGATGAAAGGTGATACGGTTTCTATCTTCTTTATGAATATATCAGAGATTAAAGAACAACTAGAAGCCATTGGAGAAATCATTTCCGACAGATAATTTGTCTTATCCACTCTCAACAACCTTCCAAAACATTGGGATCCTTTTCTTCAAAGTATTAGTGGAATATAAATTCTACCAACCTTCGATCATTTATGGACAGACTGTACTCAAGAAGAACTTAGACTTAGAAATAGAGGACTGGAAGACTCCACTGATGAAAAACATGCTCTTTCACTTCAAACAAAGAAAGGAGGAAGATTCAAAAGAAACTTCATACAAACATTCATAGATGAGAAGTGTTCATCAACCTTGGGTCATAATCAGAGAAGAGATGTTTCATAAATTCAGTGCTTTAGATGTGACAAATATGGGCACTATGCAAGAAATTGTCCAACCAGGAAGAAGGGAAGACAATATGATTCCACCACTGACATTGATCCAGATCCATCTCAAAAGAATGAAGATAAGAGAGAGGAGAAGTACTTCCTCTAAAAACAAACTCAGAACTAAACATGACAACAAACCCAGGTAAATCGTTTGATCTATAATTTTATAGTCGATTGCATTCTTAATAAATGAAGGGTATTATCCCCAGTATGGGAGCCCTCAAGACTTGGACCATTATCCCTAGTACGGGAGTCCAAACCTTATTTGATTGATTATTATGCTGGTCAAGAAGACATAAAAGATATAACAAACAATAAAGAAGACTCCATTCCTTCAGACTTCAGAGAGAGTTACTTGACTCAGAGGGAGTCAAAACAAAATAAAAGGAAGAAAGAGATAATACCTTCAGCAGTGCAGAGGAATATAGATAGTATTCTAGCAAATTCAGCTACTCCAGTTGATATGACCAGAGATATTATAGTAGGGCATAAAAGGCTTGCCTAGGGTCAACAAAAATCTACTATAAGGCAGAGAAACATACAAGTCCCTCAAGGGACACCTTGAGAAAGAAAAAGATCTTTCAAATCTATCCTTATGTTATGAGACAATTCATTGATTCTGAGCCTCCTTGTCTTGAAGAAGAAACATGAGAACATGTATGGCAAGATGCCATAACAGAATAATATCAGTATATCTTAAAGATTGATGTACAATATATTGTTCAGAGACTAGAAGGGAAGTATGTGGTGAATTCCAAGTGGATCTATAAGATCAAGCATGCATCTGATGGAAGTGTCGAGAAATATAAAGAAAGATCTATAGCCAGAGGATTCTCACAAACATAGAGAATTGTTTATAATGAGACACTTGATCCAGTAAGCCCGATACACTTCCATCCATACTACCATCCATGAGTTGGAGACTATACCAAATGGATGGATTCTTGATGAGTTTGGGTTTCAACAAGAGTATTGTTGATCCAAACCTATATTACTACAGTGTTGGTGACGAGAGCTTGAGTTTTGATGACTTATTCAGAAAACCTTGTTGTTGGATACAAGTAAGCTTTGACTTCTGATTT
>SNQJ01S0008064.1:0-27427 GCA_010110895.2 Picea sitchensis
TTGTGCCATAATTCACCCTCATCCCGTCTCACCACTGTTTCTGCCTTGCCTATCATGGCACCGCAGCCATCTACCTGCAGCATGTAGAGATTCTTAATCCGAATCCCTATCTTCTTGACTTGACCTGTTGCTTTATGTTGCAGGTAGGCTATACCACTGCTAAAAACAACATCATAGCCTCTGTCCTCCAACATTGTGACCGAGACCAAGTTTTTCTTCAGACCTGGAACATGCATAACATTTTTCAATTGAAATGGTTTACCTAACTCCCTCTGAAAGGTAATGGTACTAATACCAGTCGCACTGTATCGTCCATCGTCGCCCATATCTATATGCATTTTGAGATATTTCTCCTCCAATTCAATGAAAGACTCTTTATCTCCCATCATGTGGAAGGAAGCGCCACTATCCAAATACCACACTGATCTCGATGCACTTGAAGCCATGCTTGCGATCAAAGTGAAGTCAAGTTCAAATTGAGAGATAAGAGCCTCACCAGTTGCAGCTCCAACAACCATCTTGTTCTTCCTCTTCTGTGGACAGTTAGTAGCGAGATGCCCATGTTCGTGACAGTGAAAATGCTTCACTTTGGACAAATCCAGCTTCTTGACTTTAGACTCAGATTTTGAATGGAATTTCTTCCCTTTCCCTTTCCTTGCCTTGGCAGTCAAAGCACAATCCTCTTCATCATCATGCCTTGATGAAGATCCATCTCTGGTGTTCCGCATGAACTCCTCTTGCACTAGATCTGACCATAGTCGTTCCCAATCCGACAATTTTTCCCTTCCATGAAAGAGTCCTGATAACTATGCCAACTCTTGGGAAGTCCTAAGAGCGCCAAGCTCACCAAATCATCAGCACCGACTTTTATTCCCACACTTCCAAGCTCATCCTGACATTGGACAAACTTCGTGAGATATTTTGGAATGGTGTCACCCTTTTCCATCTTGATCTTCCTGAGTTTATCTTTGAGCGCCAATTTCCTATAGTCGCTACTGTTTTGGAATAGATTCGTCAAAACCTTCCACATTGCATGTGGTGTGGTTTTCCCATGGAGACTTGAGATAATGTGGTCTCGTACTCCCTCCAACATAATCCTCCTTGCCTTTGCCACTTTCTTTTGCGATGCATCAATATTTGCAGTGTCTTTCGCATCCGGCTTAGAAACATCATTGTCAATGTAATCCTTCAAGTCATTGTCTTTGAGTACTGCTTCCATCCTTTCCTTCCAAGAAATATAGTTCGAGCTGCCCTCGAGTGCATACTCCAACCTCAATCCATTGAAGACCTTTTTATCTTGAATCAAATGTCGCACCAAGAAAATATTGCAAATTCGAATGTTATCCAACCACAAACTCACCTTCTACAATCCCTCTTTCCCTGGGAGGTTCGCACCCCACCTGTGAGTGGCCTGAGGGAGTTTCTCACCCCACCTATGAGTAGCTTGAGGGAGGTTTGCACCCTATCTATGTATAGCCTGCGAACTTGACTAGGAATTTCGCACTGTAATGCACTATAGGGTGAAGGGGGTTTGCACCTCTCCTTAAGGTAGCTTGTGAGAATGATTAGGAAGTTCGCACCTCTCCTTTGAGTAGGGTGCGATAATTTTTTTTTTGAGAAATTCACGTAGTCTTCAGTACTAAAGTTCGCACCCTGCTAGAGACGGGACCTGCTAGAATACGATTATGTTCACACCTCACTTTCGTAGCTCCGTGGCCTCCGAGGCTCTGATACCATGTAGAAATTTCAATACAAATTAAGTATTCCTGCAATTCTCCTGATCTAACAATTACACACCACTGTTAAATACAAAATCGCTTCTACTATTATTCTTGTGGAAAATTAAACCATGATCACAACCACGATCACAAAGTGAAATATCAAGAACACATAAAACATAAGTTTTTCCGAGAAAGCGTAAAGCTAAAAACCCCACTATTATATATTATGTATATCATGAATCATGAAACAATCTCATAAAAAACTCTAATCCAAGAGCTCTCAGTACAATACAATCGTCTCACACTGTCATACACAAATCAACAAATACATGTGCCAATTCTCTGTGTCCAGACAGCCTGCCTCCTCTGCACAATCTCTGCAATTCAAATTCTCACAATCCTTCCTTGCAATCATGCGAATTGCCTAGTTTTCACATGCTCATAAGCATATCCACTGCATGTGTGATCAAATCACAACTAATAGCCAACTGTCCCTTTCATATGTTATCTCAACTGGGTCTTCATTGGAACTGACATGCATGTAGTTAACCATGGCAAATCTTCAGTTGCATGTGAGTTCACTGATTGTGAATTAATGAATAATTAATTCACTGAACTCTCACTAGTACAACTAAGATTAACTCACTTAACTACACTTGTAATTCTGTTACAACCTCCAAATTACTCAGTTATGAATGAAATAATAGATTAATAGTTATTGTCCAATTTATTAAAGGGAAAAGTAAATTAGACACATGTTTCTTGTTGACTTTTCAACACTCTAAAGGGTGATCAAAACCTTTGGAAGAGTGAGTTCCTAGGTCCTTCCCCTCTTCATCGATATTTTCTACGTCACCTAGATATTCAAGGGCTCCAAATTGATTAATTTGCAAACTCCCCTAAGGTTTTCTTGGCTAGCGTAGCTGACGCGGCCCTTTATGTTGCGCATTCCTACATTTGCTTGTGATTTTTTTAAGCATGTATTATTTTATTGGGGGCAGCTGAGATTGCTCCAACTTTGAGCAATTTTTGGAAAAGTTCCCATGATCATGACAAATGTGACACTTGAATGGAATATGCTCATAGTCAAGAGGTTGTCAGAAACTCCATTCATCAATTTTTATTTTCACTACCTATGAAACACCCTTCTCGAAATCCACTTTGACACACACTCTTATACATGAATACTAGTTTCCTTTTGTCTTTATCCGATCAATGTATCTACCCAATTTATTCTTGATATCTCTAAAATAGTTTTCTTTCCAGAAAATTAGAGGAATAAAAGAAATCCTTACCCACACCAGGGCTACTGAGATTTCATCTAATGGATTGAATTCTAAAGTCCATGGGGAGAGAAACACTCCCCTAGAACCCATAAAATATGAACCAGAGTGGAATATTATATCACTCTAAGATTGGTTGAAAAATGTAAAAATAAAATAACCCTGTCCTACAACAATATATCTTATCATAGATTTGACCTTAGGGAATGAGTGCTTCAAAACCCAAGATTCCATAGCCTTCGGACTTGGCCATAGCCTAGTAAACTTTCCAACTAGAGCACATTCACCGTAAAAGAGAGATGAACTTCGAAATTGTGGGGATGAAAAATTCAGAAGTGGAATATCTTCAAAGTGTTTTACAAATCAATTGGATTGAGGAGAATTTCTAGTCTAGGGGTTAAAAGAGTGAATCAAAGAATGAAATGCCTCAATATCATATGAAATTTCAACACCCATCTTTAAGGATTCGATCAACAAGGCCTACAAAAATGACAGACCTTCATATGGACCACACGTAGCCAAAGAAAAAATTGGAAATCCCACATGGACCATGCACAAATTATTTTCTAAAGAAAGTGGTTGCGGCCAAGGTAAACCCTAGCCACAGAGGGAAAGGCCCATGGACTTCGACAATTTCACTTTACTCTATTAATAGCTTTATGATTCTCCCATTAAAAAAGTATGTAAGTATTAGTTTAATCTTCTATTAAAAATGTATGCCAATTATTGTATTTTGTTGATTTTGTATTAAAATGTATGCAAATATTTTATTTGGTTAATGAATGAAAAAAAAATTGAATAATTACTCCTTTGAAATGTTATTTTTTCTTTATCTATTTTAATGTTAAAGTTATAATAATTATTCACTATATTTATAAGAGTTATATTTAATCATTTTAATTATTTAAAGAAATTAATTAATTACATTTAAATTATTAAATATGAAAATGAAATCATTAATAATAATGAATTTCAATATTTGTCTTCCATGATAACTATCTATATTCAATTTTTCTAGGGTTGGATTATCGTCAAGAAAAATTTTAGAGGATAAACTTCATGATTTGTCTTGTTTTGTTCTAAAAATAATTTGCTAATTTCTATTTTTTTTAAATTATTCACCCAAATGTGGGATAAAATTATTTTACTCTAAAAGTTGTCAATATTTTCTAAAAGATATACAAATACTTAGAACATGAAATACTTTTAGAAGAAAAACACCAAACTTGTAATTAGTATTTTCAGGATTAGTAAAATTGGCAAAGGTTTCTATACTTTTAGATAAGTATGGATCCTTAAATTTTTTGTGAATCTTTTAGAATTTCCATAACCTTCATATATTGGCACATATTTCAAGGAGAATGTAAAAAAAATGATTAATATAAGTTTATATGTTTAGAAAAATAAAGGATGGAGTGGAATAGGTGAAGGCCACGATAGTTGCAATACTCAAGGTTGGGAATTCCATCGAATTTGGTTTACAACACCATAATTGTCATGCAAGAAGTTATTTTCTTGGAATTGTCCATAGAAGTTCCATCAAAGTAAGTATATATTTATTTCAATTTTCCAAACATCAATACAAAATTTGAGGTTAGATTTTTTAATATCATCATTTTTTTTAAATAAAATATAAGTAAAAATAAACCTCTACTAGTGTATTATATGAAAAGGTCATCAAATTTGTGATATCTCAATTAATGCTTAGTAATTCAGAGGTTAAATAAAACATATGTTAATACAATACAACATAAATTTTCTATAATAAATAAAATATGACAATAAAAATATATCAAAACCACATCGTATGCTTGTATTTAATGTATTTTCAATATGGTGTTTGTAAATGGTCGTTCACTTTTCATATCTAATATTATAAAATGAAGAAAAAAAAACATAGTTGACCATTATTGATACCCATAGTAAAATGACACATCCACAATATAAATATCGAAACAAAGCATTTACATATCGGTATCCATTGTCATCACCATGATTATCTTCCTACCTTGGCATTACAACAATGTTGTTCTCAAAAAGATGTTTTGATCTCAAATCATGTTTTAGTACGAACCACCAATCCTCATTCAACACATATGGATAAAACAACATTTGGTTGCAATGTTTTGGGAAAACATAAGGCTCCTTAGTTTCAACCCACATTTTTTTAGAGTTAATACATATTATCCCACTATCACAATCTTACTTTACATTTCTCTAGTCAAAGTTATCCCACCACTTACAACAAAAAATAACACATTGTAAAGATGATAAGTTTGCTTGCATAATCTCTTTTATCTTTCCAATGTAACCTAAGTTCCTCTGTATTAGGTTTTGATCACTATGGCTAACACGACTAAATTGGTCGAACTTGAATTCCACTCCACATTCTTGTGTGATGTGTCCAACATTGCCATACTCAGTGCGAAAATGATGTCTATATTCCTACATAGATGGGAACAAACAAACCTTAAATTAAGGTTAAAATAATATTAAATTAAATTATTTTTTTCTTGATATTTAAAAATCTATTTTTTTTAATATAACTCAATAAATAAAATAAACAAAATTCCTTGTGTGGATGTTAAAGGACTTAGTCCCCATCTTTGATGTACTGATTGTAACATTCAACCAACCACTTTATAAAACAAGTGTCGCATTAAGAAATACATTTACATTAGTTCCATTGAAAATCCAAAAATTCAATTACTTAATCATCTTTTTGTTATGCCCCAAGGGGACATCTAAGGGAGGGCCTACTGCAAGGTATTTTTGATGAGTAGTTGGTGGTCTACGAAATTTATAGTTTGTTAGCTTGTCCCCAGAGAAAAACTATGTATTGCATGCACAACAACAAATACAGATGTCTTCCTTTTCATAAAGAACTCTTTATCATTGGAGTGTTCCTCAAAAGAACAATTTTCACTAAATAATGAGGACCTACAACTATTTATGAACCTTGCAATGTTCCCATGAGTTCATGGACAACCATCGATATATAACAGGTTTTTCCTATTAAAGTTTCCAGAAGCATAACCACTCATGCACATGTACAATACATGGAAATGCTATGCTTGGATTTAACAATATTCAATTAATCAGACTGACTATAAAGAGGACCATGAAATGGCGTAAGTTCTACTGAGTGTTTGGGAGGAACATATACATGTGAAAGGATAAACAACCCAATATTTGCAACATTTGTTTTTGACTTGGAAATCATATAAATATTACCATGGAAAGAGAATTTGGTTCGAACATCAGGCACATGCATGGAAGAAAACCAAGTGTCATACAAAGCTTAGTTGTAACTGGCTTGGTATTTACTTTGTAGATGGATAACAAGAGGGAAGTCATTTCTACCTTCCAACAATTGAAGTGAATTTAGTGTGTACTTGGAGATTTTTTCTTTGAGCTCATACAACTTTTTGGATCTCCTAGCATAGATGTTTTGGGTAGTATTGATATAATACATTGGCTCACTATAATTCTCCAATGACTCAAAAAAAGGATATGGATTGGTAAATTTAGGATGAAACAGTTGATCTAGTTTCCAACATTTCAAAAAATGAACACATGGATGTGTTCCTATGTGTGTTTTCTATATCACTTATTGGATTCTTGACCATAGTGGGAGGTATTAGAATGTCAACTTTGGGTATTCAATCATTAATATATCAAGACAATGTGACATAATGAAGGTTCTTCTTCAAACCTTTACATTTTGAACAACCACATACTATTGGGGTGTCATAAAAGAGATCCAATTCATGGTGTAATTCCACATTGACCTAGGTTGGTTGATAGAACATGGCATGTTACAATTGGCAAGTTAAAACAACTATCCATTTTCATCAAGAATTTTCATATGGTATCTTTCTCTTGGTAAGAGATTGTGGCATTTTTGGACTGGTGGAATATTTTGCGCATCCGAACTTGATCCTGAATCATGATCTTACAAAATTCAATGAATAAGTATTTAAATGCATGTGCATAAATAACATAAATTATTTTGGATAAATAAATTATAAATAAAATATGGACTTACTTCAAAAGATGGGGGAGAATTTAACGAACTTGCAATGATATGGAATGAGATGTAATATGATGAATTGGCCATTTGATATTATAACCTTTTTTTCCATGCATTTGAGCCAAAACCATAATCAATACATAAATAAATTTGATATTAAAATTTATCGTTTCTCTTCATTATTTTCTTACATAACAGTGTGTTTGTGTATATAGAACACACTGATGTGCTACACTATGAAAAAAATTGAATCATGACCTCTATTAGTACCTCTGCAAATTTTAATTGCGTGGGTTTTCATTTCTATTTTGTCAACAAAATTGGTACTTGTGCTTTTTCACATCTAGAGCACACTCATGCACATTAAACTATGCGACACACCAATTTTATGACAAAATTATTTTTTTAATGTATATTTTACTAAGTGACTTTTACGTACAAATCATGTCGGTGCACTTTGTAGTGTACCGGTATGGTATATACAGTAAAAAAAGGCATCAAAAAGAGGAGTGGGAATTTCATTTTTCAAAATGTTTGTGTTTATAAATGAAAACATTATTCGTTATTTCATTCTTTTGGAAAAATTTAGAGGGAATATTTTTGTAAGAAATATTTACCATCGAAGACTTTGGAGTTGGTATGTGTTTTTGAAGAGCCAAATTTGGAAGGAATCACCGTAGGGCGCATACAAATATGCAAAGGAGAAATTTTCGGTATGCAATTTCATTCTACTGATCATCTCAATCTTTCCCTATTTTATTCAAAATATTTTCAATGCATGTTAAAAAAAATAAAAGGGTTTCATAGTTGCCTTCAGTATTATAAGTTGTGGCTTTCTCGTTGTTTCTCATGGTTCCCCTCTCTATATTTTATAAGTAGATTTTTTTTTCAGCAATAGATTTTTATAGGGTTTTTTTAGTTGTATATAGGGCATTTGGTATCCATTGTAATGGTATCGATCATTACATTGGATCCCAAGCCTTGTCGATGTCTATACTTTTATTAAAATATTTTTCCATGGTATGTGGTGTGCACTATATAGAACATTGCACTGGGGTGCACTATACAACAATATTTCTCTAGTGCTCACTATACAGAAAAATCACACTCAAGTGCATATGTATATCAATAACATCGATCAATTTAAAATATAAATAGTATGATTTTAGCATCATATGCATAAAAGTTTGGCGGTGTGCAACCACTAATAATTCACATCAATGCATATATATGTTTGATGCACCGGGGCATTCTATTTAATGATGTGCGCTACAATATTAGATTGTATACAAATTTCATATTTTTTTGTATCTAATGATTCTTTATTCTTTTTTCCATACAAGATGGTCGATATAAGTTCAAGGAAAATAACTTATTGCAATGAGCAAGATGGTTTCTCATCCCAACAAGAGGAGGAAATTTCTTTAACTTTTATTAAAAATTTAATATATTTGAATTATTTGAAAGTATAAATTAATGATATGTATTGGTTAATTCATGTCATGCAAAGAAAAAAATTGAAGAAACTAGATAATATTGTTCGCAATCTAAGTGAAAAAGAGCATAAAATATTTATAGAAATGTTTCAAAGAGAGGAACTACGTGAATCAATAGGTAATCAACATGAAGTTTTTCTTTGAATTTTTACTACAAATGAACTTCTTAACCTTAATTGATAACAAGTTTTACATACTCAATTTCACATTTTTTTAATGTTATGTGGGGACCGATAGAGAGGGAACATAATGTCCTCATAAGGGGAAAACAATTCTTAAGGATATAAATAAGGATGACAGTTTGGTCCTCACTTCATCTAGAGTGGTTCTAAAAGCTAATGAGAGGGGAAAATTGTTTAATGAAGCTTTGAGGGATATAGTGGAAAGAATTTACATACATACATTCCACTTAAGATACAAAATTCAATCTAGTGACTCCAAGAATCAGGTTATACATAAACTGTAGGAAGTATTTTTGAAACCATAGTCATTGAGACCTGTGAGACTTGCAATAGAAAAAACTTACAATAATAAAAAAGAAACATTTAAAAGGTAATATTACTAAACATGTTTTCCTATAATATGTTCCAAAAATTACCAAATTATTGTTTTTTGCTATATTTACTTTCATCTCGATTTAAAGAAAAACATTCCTGAGTTGTTTTTTTTTCTAGGAAGATTATGAAAATTCCAAGTGATAAATGAGGGGATAAACAATACATGCCCACATGGATGTCCAAGAAAAGTGTACAAGGAGATGGTAAAAGAAACGAACATATTTACATCATAGAAGGAGACTTCCCAACAACAACATGCATTAGAGTTATGTGATCATTCGTTTATTATTTTATGTACATTGATTTTAATTATCATATGAAATACTAATTTTTAATTGTTCTGTAGTAAAAAAGAAAAAAAGGATGGAACTGAATCAACGCATAAGATAGGATGACAAGGAAGAAAAGGTTTGATCACAAAGTTTGTGAGCACTTATGTTTTCAGTGTTACTTAATATTTCATATTTGTTGTGATATTTATATTTAAATAATTAATTTCCACCCATCCATGGATGTCTTCTAATAGGTGCTAACATACAAAGAAGAGACAATTGAATAATTGATCAACATTGGGTTAAGTTATTGTTGTGAGTATATGTTGAAGTATGTAGGTTTAATTGAACAATTTGTAAGTAGCTATGTTGTTTAAATTCCTTTGTTTTATAACTAATGAAACTATAAGAAACCTTTGTATTAATTATATCAACTATGCTTTATCTTGGCGTATTAAACACGTGGGAAACAAAGTATGGAGAGGAGCCAACATAAGATATTTTGACACATGGAATGAAACATGGCTTCAAAAGCATGTGTATTTTTATGAATTGCTCATAGTTATGGTACACCTTTTGATTTACACAATCATATATATTATACTATATAAATGTAGATTTACTTATTACACTTTATTTCTGTATTTGTAGATGGGACATGAATAAGTGGAACATAAAAAACAATTCCACCAAGAAAAAATTTGTTTAAATAACCAAAGTAGTAATTCCTACAAGTGATCAAGAAATTAGCCATGCACACAGCTCGAGTGATGAAAATAGTTCAAGTGATGAATGCCAATCAATATAATTGAATGTTACTGCAAGTTGAATGTTTTGGAATATTTATATATAAGAATTAGGATTTTTTCTTAATGTACTAGACATATTGTCCCAATTGCATGAGGACATGTTACCAATAAGTGTAACAATTACATATTGGTTCCATTTTGATCACTTTGGACCTTTACATTGTCCCATTTTGTATGACCATGGGTCTCTTATTCATATATAATAAAATGTGTTTCTTGTTTTATTGCATTGTCAATCTTGTAAAATGTCGTGTTGATGATTAATTAATATGTGGATGATTTACATTGTTACAAATAACAGATGTATAATCCATTGGATAATGCATTAATACAATCATTATATCAAAAAGCATTAACAAAAATATTACAAACAATATTATTATAAAAAATATTTGATTTTGAGATGATTAATTGGAAATTTGTAAATAAAACAATTAATTAAAATACATACATATCAGTGCACTATATCTTTATGAACTCACTAAAAGTTACGTGACATAATATATAATTTTTTGCTTTTTAAAGGGTTATACGCATCGGTGCATATTAATTATATTGAAGCACTAGAGCTAAATATTGAGGAAAATAATTGTTCCTTAAACAATATAACGTGCAATACTATATATCGTTTCAAAATTTTGTGGTGTGCATGTGTGAAGTACACACCAATTCTCTAAATATAATATACATAAGTTGATTACTTAAATACAATACAAGCATTGGTGTTGACTAACAAAGAATGGTGCCAACATCTCACCTTGAATATTCAAAATTTTAGTACCTTTTGGTGCATAAGGTAATATAGGCACTCACACTACGAACTATGCAAGCACACGGATGGACATAAAACACAAATGTGTCGATGCATTCATAAACTTAGAAAGTCTCGATATTTCATACACAAACAATGTGGAACCGGTGCATAAAAATTGTAAGAGAATTGGTGTTGCATACGACAAAATAGGAATCCAATGCGTAATAACTATAAATGGACTAGTTCCTTTTAGTTTTATGTATGAAATAGGGAATTTTATGTAATGGTGCATTGATGTGCTTTGAAAATACAAGGAAAAAAAAGTGTGCACTCGCCCAATGTTTTTTAGTTATACGGAACATTCGTTAAAACCTTCTCAAAAACCTCCGCAAAAACATGCACTCTGCCAATGTTTTTTAGTTATATGGAGCAAAGGTGTTAGTGGAGGATTTTTTGAAATTTTTTCCAAATATGGTAACATTAAAAACCTCCACAAAAACCTCCAGTAAAAGGTTTTCTCCTTGTAGTCATCAAATCATGAAATTTAAACAAAAATGCATAAAGTCAATTCCATTCATGATACATAAAAAATTCATCAAGAAATGATCTCACCGTGAATAACTCAAGCAACAACAGAGAGTCACTAGTAGGTGGAGCACTTGGCTATACAATATGATTCAAGGTAACATATGTTGTAGCATGGGATATGTTATCCACGTCATATAATGGATGGTGGGTTGTGTGAGAGTGTAGTGGTGTAGCCCTAGTGGATGAAATGGTATGGGATGAAACAAGAATGACTAGTGGGTGGCATACATGTGCAACCACTATGGATGGATATGATGGAAAAGGTAGTGGGGTTGGGTGGAAATAATCCCCCACGAGTTGTACAAGAGATGGTAAAACCCTTGGGGTGGAAAGTGGTATCCCACTTGAGTTGGGGTAGGGTGGCCAAGGACTGGACTTATAGTGTAGTTGGGTACAAATGATGGGGGGAATGTCGATAGTGGTGGTGAATGGAATGGTGGTGGCACAGGTGACTTGAATGTGAATGCACCAACATGTATATATATTTATAATATTTTTATTAGTAAAAAAATGTAAACTTCAACCAAAACAATATAACAAATTTCACATTTAAACAAGATTTAACTCGAGACATGATACCCGTGAAGGGGTGATATGTCCATCCTAGGCAGACATGGTTCGTCAACATATGAGACCAAAACCTATAGGGATACACCAAAATTATATTTTATTTCTCATAAACAACCCGTAAAAAAACAACAATTGTCTTATAGATGTAGTAGAATAGTATAATATCAATGAAGTTGCTAGGGAATAAGCAGAGCATTGTGGTGAATTTATCAAAGGTATTTCATACATGATTATGTGGTACACTAAATGAGAAGGATTTTGATATTGTTGTATAAATGGTGGAAACCATCACTAATGCATTTTATGGAATTGAGGGTCTACTGTCCAAGCGTAGCAATTGCAAAAATCATATAACTAGATATATGAAAAAAAAATTGTGTGTGTGGGTGTCTATATATTCTGCAACTCAAGCATATGTGAGGGTAATATGAATGCTCAGTCAATCTATGTGCCCTCTCCTGGACATATTCTACTGCATGGATTGAAGGACCAACCCTTCTCCCAACATCACCTTTAGGTAGCTCATGTCAGGATAATGATATAAAACCATTGTGCTACACTAAGCTCTGATTCAAGGTGGATATGGAAATCAACACATGGTTGATGATTTATATGATGGGAGGGTGTTGAACATGGGGTTTATCCCTTCACCTAAGAGGATGAGGACCCAACACTGGGTCAACACACTCCCTCAAATTTACCGATGTCATAGTAGTTTACATGGAGACCTAACATAAATTATATCCATAAGTTTTTGAGGCAATATAGAGGCACCTCCCTATTATTGCAGGGAGGTTTGTCAAAAATAATAAAACTTGTATATATCCAATTCTCTAAAAATTGTTGGTAAGTGCACTAGTCCATACAAATGCATATGTTTGTGACTAGTGGTGGTACTCCTATTCTAGGATCAATGAACAATTTCATCAACTATTTTTTTGTAATGTTTAGGTCTATAACTTGGTTTTTTTCTAGCCCATTCCTGTAATATTCAAACATTCTAACATTGTAATAAAACATATTATTTAATTGTCCTTGGGAACTTGTAACGGAAGATACAATGGTCTCCACGAAACTGGCTAGTGACAATTGTGAGGGATCTCTAATACTTTGTAAGTCTTGAACAAGAGTAGGGATAATTTTAAGGATGAAAATTTGTATTAAAATGTAGAAACCTGGGATAATCTTACTAGTCCTTAATATGTAAAATGTAAAATATTTGACGATAGTTTTGTAAAGATATTCAAATTTCTAAGGATTTTATATAGTTTCTTTTTGGGCAATTTTTAAGGTAAAATAATTTTATTCTATGAAATTTGGGCGAATCGGTTTTAGAAAAAAATGAAATTAGCGAATATTTTTTGGGGAAAACTATGGAAATTATCCCAATAATTAAATTTATCCCATAAAATAATCTATGAATAAGAGTTCCAAGAGATGTCAACCCTACATTAATTTCCATTTTTACATTTTTCAGTTATGGGTTGGGGTTTGGTGTGCTTTCCTGTGGTGGTGTTGGGTTTTGGTTTTCTCTAGGATCCATGTTAATTATTTTTGTTGTGACTCAATAATGGAATATATAATTTAGGTTCATTTTTTAAACATTTAAACAGGTTAAGAAATTTTTAAAAAGTGAAATTGCACCCAAATACATATCTGGAATCAACCAGAGACAATGTTGGGAGAGTGTGGAAACCACATCAACAATGTGAGGGATTCAATTCTCTCAATATCCCTTCAAAACATGCAACACGGTAGGTATATTGGTGAAATATACTTGATGCAACCCGTTTTTAAATATAAATCAAAGGAAGATGCATGCATTCTTTGGAACGTGCACTCGTTCTTAGGAATGTGCACCTGTTCTTGAGAGTGTATGTGCACTCATGTCAAGGAGCTAAGTTTTCATCCTAAATGGAAGTTCGTGGATTGTCAATCCCGTCACATTAGAACGTGTGTGTGTTCTTAAGAATGCATGTGTTCCTACATCAACACATTTGTGCTCACCTCATTGCCGCATTTGTTTCCACCAACATCTTGCAGACTTCCATAACTACTTCCTTCATTTTTGTCTACTAACTTCCTACAGACTTCGATAACTACTCCCCAGATTAAAAAATGGAAACTCATGTTAAAAGTACAAAATTATAATATGAAAACTCAATGGTGAGTCTACTCCCCCCCATTACCAAATTCCTCCAAAACGTTTATCTTCTTCTTCCCTACGCTTAAGGAAGTTTGAGGTTTCCTATGTCAAGGATGAGTGTCCAATTTTTGAGCTAGACATGGAATATTATTTATAAGTTTTAACTATTTTAAAAATCAACGAACATACATTTTTTCGAAGTACAATTCAATACAAAAATACTCACTGCAAAAGAGTAAGTTAGTCGTATGGGCGGTGTTCTCCGATCTTGAGCCATCGATTGAATGTCCTTATCTAAGGCCATAATAGTGGATGTATTGATAGTTTGTGCAAGAATATGCTTAATAATAGATTACAAAGACAAAACAATCAAACAAGTTATATAACTTTAATTCAATATTTGAAAATGATGCAATGAAAGTAATCTATATTGACATGTTATCTAGGAGTAGGAGATACATGTGCCTAAGATATCAAAGGTGATGAAATACATGTCCCTCCATTCACAAGATTCTACAAGGCCACAATAGTGGATTCCTTAATTATTGATGCATTAATGATAGATGACTATCACTAATATTCAAGAGTTTGTCCAATAAAATATTACAAGTGCCTACCAATCATACAAGTTAGATACTTTTATATCAATATTTGAAAATGATGCATTGAAAGTAATTTATGATGACCTATTGTTTGAGAGTGGGAGATACATGTATCTACTATATCAAAGGCGTTGGCATGCCCATCCCTCTAGTCATAGGCTACTTCGATGCCACAAAGGTTGTTTCCTTAACAATCATTGCATCAATGGTAGATGTCTATTGTGGATGTCAAAGAGTCTATCCAATCACAAATTATAAACACATGCAAATCAAATAAATTAGATACTTTTAAATCACTATTTGAAAATGATGCATGAAAGTAATATATAGTGGTATGTTGATTGAGAATGATAGACACAGGTAGTGAAGATATTAAAGGTTGGTCAAAATTAATTATTACTCCATAGAAATAGAGGAAACACCCATTGCATTGAAAATCAATGTATCAATGTGGATGTTTGGATGCACAATAGTTAACAAAACAACTTAGATACCTAGAAATCAAAATTTGAATAATTATGCAAGGGAAAATATGAAACTAATATTACTTACTAGTCGTGTGTGAAGGAATAGATTCAGAGATGTTGACACATACTCACTACTAATCTGCATAGAAAACATTAGAAAAATATATATATCTTGTTAGCCACTTGAAAAAATAAAATAACTCATTTGATAAAGTATAAAACATTATCATTACTTACATTGATAGAAAACAAAAGAACATGCAACATTGGATGGTGCATTTAAATCCATTTGAGGGGGAGATCTTTGTGACAGAGTATCATGGAATATCAACTAAACATGTGAGAAATAATATATATATGTGTGTGTGTGTGTGTGTGTGTGTGTGTGTGTGTGTGTGTGTGTGTGAAACAAATCTATTAGCATTGTTAAATATATCTAAGAAAATATGTAAATATTGATCGATTTACATATTGAAGGAATCCATTAGTATGAAAATTGGAGGAATGTCCATCACATGATTTATCACGGGATGTGCATGGATGTGAGAGTGATTCATGCTCTATAACTCTATATTGTGCATTGTTGACTATATCCCTATCTTGTGCATTGTTGATGGACTCCCTAGCTTGTGCAAAACCAAATGAATCCTCCCATGAACTATGTTAGGTGGCTCCTCCCTACCAAAAGTAGTGTTAGATGACTCCTCCCTATCATGAGAAGTATTAAATGATTGTCCCTTAGGTGTCCCCTCCGTTTGTAACTCCCCATGTTTTGAACTTAGAATTTATAACTTTGATTTTATTCGTCTTAGTAATTCATTGCTTAGTAACTATTTGGACTTAGTTAGAATGATATAGACATTTGAGATGTGTATATATGGGCCTATTTATGTGCTACATAATGTTATTTTTATTGTCATGTGTTCATAATGTCATACAATTGGCTTTGGTTGATGGAAAATTGGTTTGGATTTTTGGTTGTAATTGATGTCAACCCTTGGAGAGTGATATTGTACATTGATGTCAACCCTTAGTGATTGATGTCAATCCTTGGAAAAGTCTGGTAGTGAATTTTGATAGCACAAAGGTATGAGTAAGGGACCAAAGTTTTCTTGAGATATAAAGGCATGAATATCACTGAATATGAGTGTAATACCATTCTAGATGGATAGTACATGTCATTCCATTTCTGGTGATGTGTGGAATGTCACATAACTCTTCACGGTTAGAGAGTTATGGTCATGTGAAGTTGGAGAACCCTCATGAGTTATCTAGAATATCCTAAAAGGTCAAAGAAGTCAATTATTCTAGAAGCTCCTAGAAGAAGTGTACTAGTCAAATTGATGGTAACTAGGAGTTAATCATGGCTATAGTTTTTGCATTAAAAAAATAGCTAAAAATAAATTAGTTGCAACAAGAAGTTATTTAAGGGCATAGAAGTTATGAATTGACTAATTATAGAAAAGTTAGTTGCAAAAAGAAGTTGTGAGTAAAGATAAATTATTTAAATAATAAAGTAGTCAAAGTGGTTGCAAAGAGAAATTATTTAAATAATTTAAAGTGGTTGCAACAAGAAGTGGTGAGTTTAATATTTATGGATAAGTCAAAGTGGTTGCAAAGAAAATTAATTAAATAATAAAGTTAGTTGCAACTATAAGTGGGAAGATTACTATTTGAGGATAAAGTGGTTGTAAATGGACAAGTGGTTAGAATTGGGTTAGCCCTAGAAGAAAGAAGTTGGGTTAAATTGGTTAGAAGGTAACCCCTTGAGGAAGCTACACGGAAGTATAAATAAGAGAGCAAGGCTCTCCCATTAGCACCTACCCTACCTATTTGAATATCATTGAATATCTATTTTTTGAAAGGTCTATTGCAAGGACACATTGATACATCAAGTTATGCAAGTATGAGGTAGTAAATGAGGGTTGAAGGAAAAAGTTTCAGAGTTGAAGAAGTACTGAAAAAACCTAGTTTATGAGGCATACGGGGGTTAATAGTAGAAAGGTAGCGTACATACGTGGGCTGAAAGTAGAAGAGGTAGAGTACGTATGCGAGATGTACATGAAAATGTAACGTATATTTGAAAAAACTCTTGAAAAACTTGAGTGGATGTTAGTACCAGGTTCTTGAAGTCTGAAGCAAGTTCTCAGGTCAACATTCTACATGTTATCATAAGTAAATGTATGCCATTTATTTATTTGTTTGAGGCTTGAATATTGGATGATATGGCACATGCTTAAGGTATGTCTTGGAGGCCTTTGATGTGTATGGTTGATGATTTTTTGTTATGAAGTGTTAGTGAAGTTGTTAGTTAGTTTGAGGCAGATTTTTTGTAGTACATGGTTGGTACATGTGTGAGAGGATTTTGTTAGTGGTCTTGATATATGATTGATACACACTTGAGGCTACATAACAGTGAGTTTTGGCACATGGTTTTATGTAAGGGTTTATGGAATTTGGATCATGGATTCTGTGATGTATTGATAGAGGATTTTTGTTGGTTATATTGGTATATTTCTTTGATATATGGTTGAGATACGTTTTGGGACACATAGTTATTGAGTTGGCACATACATGAGGTGTATGGTATGGTGATGTTGGTACATATTGATGAGTCATAGTTTGACTTGTTGATACATGATTGGTACATGTGTGGTGCATTGTTAGAGGCACTTGCTAGTAGTGTTGTTGATACATGATTGGTACTTGTTAGAGGAACTCGATAGTAGTGTTGTTGATACATGATTGGTATATGTGTGGTGCATTTTTAGAGGAACTTGCTAACAGTATTGGTGACACATGATTGGTACATGCTTGATACATGTTTAGAGGCATTTTCTAGTAGTATTAGTGACACATGATTGATACATGCTTGGTACATGTTTAGAGGCACTTGTTAGTAATATTTGTGACACATGATTGGTACATGCTTGGTACATGTCTAGAGGCACTTGCTATGATTGGTACATGCTTGGTACATGTTTAGAGGCACTTGCTAGTAGTATTGTTGACACATGGTATATGGATGGTGTGGCATATATACCTTGATATATTAGTAAAAACACAACTTGGTCTTGGTGATGGTTATGAGGTATTGTGATGTGCATATTTGATGCACTTGTAATGGTACATGTTGTGTGAGTGATTGATGTACATGGTTGATAGTACATGTTGATTGGTACACATTGGGACAAGTTGTAGGTTGATGTGACAGAGGCAACAAAGGTTATGTGTTTCATAAAAGTGAGATCCTATTTTTTTGAAGGTGTACGCAGGCTGCAGTATAAAAAGGCCATGTACATAAGCAGGATGCAGTATAGAAAGGGCGTGTACATACGCGTGCTACAAAACATATAGGTCGTGTACCTGTTGGTATTTGTTGGTATAGGTTGAGTACAGGTACAAGTTGGTTACAGGACAATGGAACAGGTTGGTTACAGGTTGTTGGTATAGGTTGGTACATGTTTACAGTGGTATATATCACAGTGACAGTGTGGCAGTGGTATCATCATTTATTTGACACTTATATTTTAGGGTGACAAGACGAGGCAATGATAGGTGGTTGTAGCCATCTTCCGGTTGTAGCCAGAGAACATAGGATGTTGTATCTTCCTTCTGTTTGTAGCCATAGTACTGGGGAGTTGGAAATTCCCTTAGGTTGTAGCCTAAGAAACTAGGGAGTTGGAGCCTCCTTTTAGTTGGTGCTTCCTTGAATGTAATTCTTAAAGACATATAAGAAAAGCATTCAATGGTTTTCTCCTGCATTGGGTTTCCAAGTAAAATACTAGAGTACTGTGTATTGTTTGGATGTGTCTATTATTGATCTAGGTGGATATTGGTGGCCACCCACCTTTCCCAACTGGCTCAAAATAGTTTTCTGGCAATTTTGGTAATTTTCTACTTTTAGCAGTTTTTAACTTTCGGGGCCATTTTGAGGCCCTAAACGACGTTTTTGGGAAAATGGGGAGAAATATGTAAGTTCCTTCTATATTTCCCCCAAAATGAATCTCCTCAAAGATACCTTTCGAACGGGCTATCATGCGCCTAAAACGGGGATTGTATGCAAAAGTTACGACCCCGGGAAGTTCATGTACTAACTTACCCAAACGGGGCCCATATGACTTTTGGTACTTCATCTCCTAGGGTTAGATTTTTGGATGTCTAGGGTTTTTTTCATTCATGTTTGTTGTAAAAATGCCTCCATAGCCTCATTGTAATCATCTTCTTGCGAATGCGAATAACCATCACATCTCTTCTCAGAGATAAGCTTCCACCATTCTAGCGAGTCTTTCACTCTGTATTTTTACAATCTCTGTACATTTATTTCATTAATAGAAATCGTGTATTATTGTATCTATCTTTTTATGGTTGCATCTCTGATACATGTATGTTATATTATTGGATATCCTCGATATCTCTGTGCATTTCGTTATTATATCTCCGCTCTCATTTTGTGCCGAAAATAATCTGGATCAAGTATTGTTTATTATACACTGATATATGTTAATATTTTATAATGAAATACTATATTATTGATGAACTGATGAACATTGTTGAATAAGTTAAAGGAATATACATTGTGGTTAAAAGGATTAATAAGTGGTATAAATTGTTCATTATTGATTCACCCCCCCTCTCAGTAATCCAACAATTGGTATCAGAGCGGGTTCCTTCAAGAAATAGCTTAACCACTGGAAGGAGGTCATGGAATATAATGAGAATGGAGTACCACTATTTAATGGTCAAGATGGTCTAAAGTATGAGATGTGGAGCATAGGGACGAGAACATTTTTAGAGGCATAAGGATATGATATTTGGTATTCAATTGTGACAATATACAATGCTTCAAAGAAAGCAAAGACTGCAGCCAAGAAGAAATTGAAGAAGAATAACAAAATAGCAATGGATTTCATCTGGGAAGGATTACCTGTTTTGGTAAGAGAAAATGTTGGCAAATTTTCATCAGTTAAAGAACTTTGGGATAATTTACATAATATATATTCTTCACCCATCATAGAGTCAAAGAATGTCAAAGAAGATGAAGGTACATATCAAGAGGAAATATGTTCATCATGTGAGACAGATTAAGAAGAAGAAGAGTATGTAATAAACATAAGTACATTGTTTTGTTTTAATTGTGAAAAACACAAACATCTTGAAATTGAATGCCTTGAAGGTAACGAGACATAAAATACAATTGAAATAGAATACAATTATGAAGAAGAATTGATCAGTGATTTATATGAACTAAAGAAAGAAAGAGAATAAAAAAAATTCACTTAAGAAAGAATTGATGAAGCAAAAGAAAAGTGTTCAAGGTTCCAAAGAAGCTCAACAAGTCATCAAGAATTTAAGAGCTCAACTAGAAGAGGCCAGAAGAATTGAAGAAACTCTAGAATATCAAAAGCAATGTTTAGAAGCCAACATAGCAACACAAAAGGAAGAAGTAGAAAAAAGAGAAAAAATAATGAAAGATCATCTCAAGGAAATAATTGATGACTTAAACCAACTTGAGGAGGATTTTGGTAAAGAAGAGAGAAGACTCTAAGAATAAATAATTACATTGAAAATCCAACTTGAAGAAGAAAAGAGAACAAAAGAAGTAATGAAGTCTCAAATAATGAAGAAAGAAGAAGAGGATGAGAAGCTTGAAGAAGAATTTGTCACATTGAGAAGTAAAATCGTCAAGATCAACAAGAATGTTGAAGAGATAGAAACATCCACATGAGATGTAGAAAATGAAGAGAAGCATATCAGGGTGCCAGAAAATAAGAATGAAGAAAAGAGAAAACTTTATGGAGAAGTACTCAAATGAAGAGATCGTGGTCAACCAGAATCTAAGAAAAATGATAAAGATACATCTTCAAGAAGATCCTCCACATTCAATACACAAAGAAGCTTCAATCATGATCATCCAAGGAAGGAATTCAATAGGACGACATCATTCAATCCCAGGTATGTAAATTTCTTTTATGGTCATTGTTTTTATTGTACTAATTTTGGACATAAGGTTGCAGATTGCAGGGCTTATGGAAGAAATGTTAAAGCAAGAAATACTTTTGTGGCCCCATGTAACATTGAATGTTACAAATGTCATAACTATGGACACATAGCTTGTGATTGTAGAAGTATGATCGATTCTTCCATGAAAGAGAACACTGATATCGGATATAAGAAAATATGGATAATAAAACAAGAAGAAAAGGTGAACAAAGACTAGGTCCTAGAGATCGCAAGATTGGAAATAACACGAAATGAAGACAAATCTACAAAGAGAAAGGAAGATTTCAGATACATAAAGGTTTGGAAAAGAAATGAAAGAAAAGAAGGACATGTAAATACAGAATATGTTCAATAGATTGTACTTTCAGGTATTGTAGAGCAAGATGAATCCACATACAGAAAGAAATAAGTCGGAGTTCAGAGAGATGTTGAACCTACCAATGAATATGATTATGACTCTGCATCCGAGCAGATAGATTTCTGAGCCATCCATCTTGGAGACTCCCAACAAATATGTATGGTGAACAGGGGGAGTCTAGATAACAACTCTACAAATCAAAGATTTATCTTTCGAGCAGTTTGAAGTGTGTTCGATAGAAGAAGTACAATATGATAAATTGATCAGTTGACAAAATTACACAGGAAGAAGTTTATGATTGTATTCATAAAAAATATATATTCAACACAGGTTGTTTCATACATGTAGAGTTTAATATGAAGATAAAGAATATCCTGGACACATTTGATGATCATTTGCAGTCGAAAAGACTTCAGAATAGTACAATGACAGATGGGTCATCATTATGGACAGTTGAGTAGAAAATTCATGGATGGATATATGATAGTGGATGAGATCATGGATTCAGATATTGGATTCACAGATTTGTTCAAAGAGTGGTTCAGAAAGTGGTTCAGAGATAAAGAAACATTGCCATAATGGATGATAATGATACATGAATATTTGAATGCTTATTCTTGAATGTTTTTCATATATGTCAGTTAACTACGCAAGGAAGCACCAATGGACAAAAACTCCAAAAGGAAGAAAGGATAGGAAGCCTGACATATCATCTACACGACATCTTGAAGAGAAGTCACGATCCAAAATGTTTTTGGCATGAAATGAGAGTAGGGATATAATAAATAAATGTATAGAAATATCTCATATATCCAATAATATAACAGAAATACATCAGATATGCAACCATGAGCGCAAAGATACAATAATACACAATTTCCATTATTGAGAAAAATGTACAAAACTGTAGAAATACAAAGTGAAAGACTCGGTAGAATGGTGGGAACTTATCTTTGAGAAGAGATGTGATGTCTACTCACATTCGCAAGAAGATGATTGTTACAATGAGGTTCCAATTCCTTTTTAACATAAAGAAAATCCAAAACCCTAACCACGGAAGATGAAAAGCCAACCGTTTTGTGGACCCGTTTTGGTTAGTTTGGTGTATCAACTTCCCAGGGCGTAACTTTGGCATATGATCTCCATTTGGGGCGTACGATAGCTCGTTGGAAAGGTGTCATCAGGGAGATTCATTTTGGGGGCTCAATGAGAGCCTTTTCATATCATTGAGGTGTGAAATCTTGAAAACAATTCATTTAGGTCCTCAAAATGGTCTCGAAAGTTTAGGAACCGAAAAACTACTAAAAATAGTAAATTGCCAGAAGACTGTTTTGAGCCAATTGGAATAGGTGGGTGGCCACTGATATCCACCTGGATCAATCCTCCCTCCTTAGGAATAAATGGTCTCCATTGTGTTGAGATCTCGGGGGAGAGGAAAAAGCGTTTGTTGAATATGCATCTTGATGAGCTTCTTTCCTTGCTAGAGAAGTTGTGTTACTTAGCTCATTGAAGGATATCACGAACCTATGGTTGGAAGGTTTGGACTATTTTAATTAGTCTGGATACATGAGAATTGTGCAGAAGGAATCCTTGTGCTTCTATTCAATCTCGTTGATCTTCTTTTGCTTGACAGAAGGTGCTTGGACTGAGGCTGCAGTGGTTGCAGTGTTCTTCTGTTCACCTTTTGAACAGACTATGAAGAAGCTGAATTTTGTAGTATGAGACACTACCTTGCGGAACTGTTTAGGTGGGACAATAGTTGGAACTACCTTTGGTATCCTGTAGAGATGACCCCCTAGAGTAATAATGATACTACAGGTTTGAGACTCATAAATAACATGGCACTTCCACATATATGGCTGGCCCAAAAGAACATCACATACATCCAATGGGGAAACATCACATAATAACTCATCCTTGAAGGGTTGGATGCCATATGACAATCGATACTTCTGGCTGACGTAAAGATCTTGTCCCTAGTGAAGCCACCCGATGTTGTATGGATGTAGGTGTGGTGTTGTCGAAAATCCCAACTGTTTGATGACCTCTACTAAGATGAGGTTCTTTAGCTTTTACTATCAACAATGAAATGCAACGGAGTCCCCTTCACCCACATCTATGAATGGAAGAGGCACTCCCCCTCTTCAGGATCTGCTAGTTCTTTTGGTTGAATTGTTGAAGTCGCGACAATAGAAGTGGGGTCTGCGTCGATGATCTATCTCGTACCAGTATTTTCTGAATCATATTCGAAATAAGGGTTCGACTCCTTATCTTTGATCTTAGCCACCAATGATTTTTTTGAGCGACATTCATTGGTGTTGTGCCAAAGGATTTTGTGGAAATCGCACCATTTTCTAGTGTCCTTCTTCGTCTTTCCATTACCCTTCTTTTCATGTGGCTTGGGCTAGTTTTCTAAAGGCTGGTTGTTAGGGATGTCTTTACCATACTTTGTTTTTTGAGGATTTGCAGACTTGAACTCTCGCTTGTTTTGGTGCTTAAATTTTTTCTCTATTTTAACATCATATCGATAAGCAGCACCCAGTGATGATATGTCTAGAAACTCCATTTCATTTTGTATGTATCTGTGTAGAGCCCCATTATATTTCAGAACCATATGTCACTCAGATTCTTTGATACCCAGCTTGGTGTGTAAGGTATGGAAGGTATTGGTGAACTCTTACACTTCTTGTACTCTCTCTTTCTATGGTGTGGTCCATATCATGTTTCCAACATGGTAATATTGTTCCTTGACTGCATCCACAAAAAAATCCCAAGTGGAATAGACCCCATATATTCCAGAATCCTCTTTGGAAATTTTCTCCTAGTAAGTTTCCCACCAATGTTTGACATGGGAGAGAGCCTTGAGGAATGCGAAGGTGATCTTTTCCCTGTTGGAGAAATTATGAACAAAGAAATAACCTTCTAGTAGATTTGACCATTTTTCTAGGGCATCCACATCTATCTGTAATTCAAATATGGGAATATAAAAATTAACGTGTTCCTTGAAATACGAGGTTCATCCAAAGTGGTCACTTGATGAAGACGTTCCAGTTGTTATCGGTAGGCTTTGAAGGATGTGGGAAAAATTCTCCATCATTTCGTCCCTCTGTCGCATGAGAGCTTTCTCAAGCAACATATTAATATAATCCTTTGCTCTGTTTTTTTTATTTTCTTTCACCATGGAGGGTTTCTTGGGAATGAAAGAGATATTTTCCTTAAGATAGAGAAGCTCAAGACCCAACTTTCTATACTCAGACCTCGTCGGGGACATGCACCTAAAAAAACGATCAAGAGCAACCTGCTTCGATACAATTGATCCAGATTATTTTTGGCACGAAATGAGAGCAGAGATATAATAAATAAATTTATAGAGATATATCAAATATCCAATAATATAACATAAATAAATCATATATGCAACCATGAATGCAGAGATACAGTAATACACAATTTCTGTTAATGAGTGAAATGTACAAAACTATAGAAATATAGAGTGAAACACTCTCTAGAATGGTGACATCTTATCTCTGAGAAGAGATGTGATGACTACTCACATTCACAAGAAGATGATTGTTACAATGAGGTTCTAAGGCCTTTATAACATAAATAAAATCCAAAAACCTAACCTCAGAAGACGAAAATTCAACTGTTTTGTGGACCCCGTTTTGGGTAGTTTGGTGTATCAACTTCCCGGGGGAATAACTTTGGCATACGATCTTTGTTTGGGGCATACGATAACTCATTGGAAAGGTATCGTTGGGAAAAATTATTTTGGGGGATCATTGAGAGACTTTAGCTATCATTGAGGTGCTCTATATTGAAAAAACTTCATTTAGGACCTCAAAATGGGACCAAAAGTTTAGGAACCGAAAAACTACTAAAAATTGAAAATTTCCAGAAGACTATTTTGAGCCAGTTGGAATAGGTGGGGGGCCACTGATATTCACCTGGATCAATTCAAGGGAGATAAAAATAAGAAGGAATAAAGGAATAAAGATCATTCAGAGAAGTTGTCAGACAAAGAGGTAAGAATAGAGATATGACTCATCAGATGCATCAATAGAGAGTTGGATGCTTGGGGAGAGATTCATCATATGCATGGATAGAGAGTTAAATTCTTGGAGAGAGAGAACAGAGGCATGTTTCCAAGGAGAGCAATGGTCACAAGGGAAGCATGAGTGATATCACTTCAGTGTTTCATCATAGTGATACCCTTTTGTGAAAGGGGAAGATATTGTTTAGATGAAAGGAGAGAGAGTAATCAGAGTCTTAGAGACATAGAGAAAGATCAAAGGAATGTAGACAATGAGAGCATCCCCAAGGATATTTCAGTCAGGGGGAGCAGCCCCAAAGGGAGATACCCTTTTCCATTTATTTCGAAGGGCGAGAGATAGAAACATTGATGAGGAATATGAGAATTAATGTTATCATGACTAAGTGTTGCCATCAATGTTGGTGCTGCCATCAATGACAAAGGGGGATATTGTTAGACAATTGACTTAGGCTGATGGAAAATTGGTTTGGATTTTTTGTTGTCATTGATGTCAACCCTTGGATAGTGATATTGTATATTGATGTCAACCCTTAGTGATTGATTTCAACCCTTGGAGAAGTCCGATAGTGAATTATGGTAGCACAAAGGTATGGGTAAGGGAACCAAGTTTTTTTGAGGTATAAATACATGAAGGTCTATGAATATGAAAGTAAGACTATTCTAGATGGATAATACATGTCATCCCATTTCTGGTGATATGTGGAATGCCACATAACTCCTCACGGTTAGAGAGTTATGATCATGTGAAGTTGGAGAAACCTCATGAGTTATCTAGAAGATCCTAGAAGGTCAAAGAAGTCAATTATTCTAGAAGCTCCTAGAAGAAGTGTATTAGTCAAATTGATGGTAACTAGGAGTTAATCGTGGCTATAGTTGTTGCATTAAGAAAATAATTAAAAATAAATTAGTTGCAACAAGAAGTTGTGAGTTTGGTAATTGTGGTAACGTAGTTGTGATGAGAATATTAAATAGTCAAAGTGGTTCACCAAGAAATAAATTAAATAATAAAGTGGTTACAACAAGAAGTTAGTTAAGGGAAAAGAAGTTATGAATTGAATAATTATAGAAAAGTTTGTTGCAACAAGAAGTTGTGAGTAAGAGAAATTATTTAAATAATAAAGTAGTCAAAGTGGTTGAAAAGAGAAATTATTTAAATAATAAAGTGGTTGCAACATGAAGTGGTGAGTTTACTATTTATGGATAAGTCAAAGTGGTTGCAAATAAAATTAATTAAATAATAATGTTAGTTGCAACTAGAAGTGGAGAGATTACTATTTATGGATAAAGTGGTTGTAAGTGGAAAAGTGGTTAGAAGTGGGTTAGCCCTAGAATAATGAAGCTGGGTTAAGTTGATTAGAAAGTAACCCCTTGAGAAAGCTACATGGAAGTATAAATAAGATAGCAAGGCTCTCCCATTAGCACCTACGAAATATTCAGAGCTGAAGAAATACTGAAAAAACCCTAGTTTATGAGGCATACTTGGGATGAAAATAGAAAGGTAGTGTACATACATGGGATGAAAATAGAAGAGGTAGTGTACGTATGCAGGTTGTACATGAAAAGGTAGCGTACATTTGAAAAAGTCATGAAAAAATTGAGTGGATGTTAGTACCAAGTTCCTGAAGTCTGAAGTTGTTGGAAGATTGATTGTTGTCATTGATGTCAACCCTAGTCATGGGTTTTGGACCGCAAGATTGATAAAGGTATTTGGACA
>SNQJ01S0008064.1:48085-69819 GCA_010110895.2 Picea sitchensis
GTGGCAAGACAGGGACCAACTCTGTGGAGGCGGAGCAAGGATGCAGTGGAGTGATTGCGACCCAAGGAACAATTGTCAGAGAGTGAGGCTGCGGACCAGGATGCGAGAGTGAGGGCATGCGAGGCCGCCAAGGAGGGCCCCTCCTTGGCTTCCCTCTTTCGTGGGGCATTGGACCAGGCGTGGGAGCAGGGTGCGACAGCTTGCAGGGTGCGTGGAAACAGAGGAAGCTAGCAGAGAGCCAGAGGAAGCGGATAATGTCACCCCAATAATGCGGAGGGGGGCGTTCATCGCCCCTTAACCAGAGACTGTAGCGGAATAACTGCACAAGAGCCATACTATGGTGTTAGAAATGGAGGGAGGGCACGTACAAAGCATTTACGTCGCCTGGTAACGGTTTAATGCTGGAGGGGGGTGACGGCAGTCGGCACGGGCCCATCACGTGGCCTCGTGCCCGGTGGGCTAGTGCCGCCCTCCTCCATATGCCAAGTGTATTCCATTATCACCCCATCCGGGGTATATTTAAATTATTTTTATTTGAAATTTCATAAAAAAATAATTATGAAGAATAGTTGGAATTAAAAATATTAATTAATAAAATTATATAATTTAAATGTAATAGAGTATAAGAATGGTTAAGATTGTCATATTAATTATTAAATCAAATAGTTATAAAATTGTATAAAGCATTAAGTAAATCTATTTGTAAATTAAAAATATAATTTTAATAATGAAAAATTATTATTAGTTTTTATAAAATTGCACAAAGCATTAAATCTATTTCTACATTAAAACTATAATTTTAATAATGAAAAAATATTATTATTATTTTTTTATGATCATTTCAATAGGATTCGTTTGTGTTCAATTGCTTCAAAGGGAAATCAATTGAGCCAAGTTTTTGTCTTTGTAAGCAGATTTAAATTCAAATTTAAAATTTTAACAACATTTTCTAAATCATCTTGTGGGGAAACCGATTCGACTAGATCCTCCATAAAAACTATGAGACAAAAAGACTCTCTACTGACATACACAAAATTGGCTGTGCTAAACTTTGACGGGCTAAGAGGAATCTTCCAAAAAACTTTAACAATTGACAGAGTGAGACATGCATGATGACACATGTGTGCTTGTCGCATCTCAAGTTCTGTGAAGTTCGCGCCTGCCCACTTCTTTCTCAGCAGTCGTCTGGATAGCTGGAACAATAATCGCCTATGAAGTAGTTGGGGCATCGGTCCCTAGTCCTGTTGCATGCAGTGAACGGACAAGGTCGTAAGAAGAGATTCAATTTGCTNGCACGCTAGGCCAAGTGCTCCAGCCGAAAGTGGAGGTCGTCCACGTCCTTTCTGACCGTGAAGACCAGATCCTATAGTATCAACACTGAGTCTCTGAATCTTGTACAAGAAGCACAATTCGAGCTCGGAGGCTCTTCCAATTGAGCAATGAGCTCCTCCAACTGAGCAGGGAACTCCTCTTGAGATGGAAAAGGGTCTGAGGGTAGCAAGGGAACAAAGGGTGGCGGTGAGGGGAAGGAGGTAGGTGGCGAGGGGGCGGAGGGTGGTGGGTACATTGGGCGGAACAAGGCCGGTTGTGAAGACGAGGCCATATCTTGGATTGGGCCAAGAGCGTAGCCAATTCATGGAGGTCGAACCACTCCACACGACATGCCCATGGTGAGGATAGAGGCAAGAGACCACTTTGACCTAGGNGACAATGACCACTTTGTTTTGGAACCGAGAGGTCATCTCTTTGGCTTCCCGCGACGCTGAGGTATGGCCAACTGTGAGTAAAGGTGAGGCGGAGACGAGAGTGGGCAAACGAAAATGAACAACATGTAGACTGACAGAGAACATATGCAGTGGACAAGAAAGAAGGAATGGTGCGAGGGTTGTCGGGGGTCGTTGCTATAAAAAGAGAGTTGGAGGAGAAGATCCCACATGTGCAGAGGTGACGACTTGCATCCTTCCTCCATCACCAGGACATAAGAACCAGAGGAGGCACGCTGGGGTAATTAGTGAGGAGTTCACAGCAGTGAATGCAAACAATTCACATTGGGGGGGTGATAAATTAAGGGGAGGGGCTGCATGCACTGGTTACGTGGTCTATGGAGAGGTGGCGGGCGTCGTCTTCTCCCATCAACACATGGACCTTGCTGGCACCCAATCCAGGGGTAAACAAAAATTGTATAATTGTAATTGAATAACAATTAAAAGAAAATCCAAATTATATAATTTTTTTGTTTTTGTTTTGGAGTACCACCTAAAATTGTTTCTGTTTGGATAAGAGTTATCTAAAAACATTTAACAGAAATAAAAGTCTATCCCCTTAAAAAATACCAACCATTTATTCGAGAGAGTGTGATTTTGCTTTAATAATGATGATGAATCAGATTAAGTTCAAATATAACAACCAATGATGACATTACTACTAGATGACATTACTACTAGTTGACAATTAAATTATTATGACATTCCCCACTGCTCATTGACAATTAAGTTATTATAAATTGACAACTGGATTATTATATATTTTTCAAACTGTGTAGAATGTTTCGTTCGTCCAACGCTTCGCTGTTAAAAAACGACGGTTGAACTTTTGAAACGGGCTTCAACTTTGGCCCGTAAAACTTCTATATGTAAGATTGGACGGTACGCTAAAATGTACGTTGAAGTACAATACATTGTCCGTGATATTATGAGGAGCGGAAAGTTACAACTTACACTCAGCTTTTCAAGTGTAGCTAGTCAATAAATGACATTAACTATTATTTTTGGCAGACAGCAGACTCTGCATGTGAATGCCTTTTCTTGGGTAACGAATACGTGTTCCAACTTTCCGTCGATCAATGTGCCATGCCAGTCAGATTATCAGGAAAGCTTTTATGCAGCCACCGGTAGATATTATGGGATAGCGTGTTATTGGTTTGTGGCCACACGAAGATTTATTGATTTAAATGTAGACACATATAACGGTTCCCCGATCACACTGGCAATGAAATGATACAGTCTGCCTGACCACCCTGACAATGAAATGCATTAAAGTTAGGAGTAGGTTAACTTCAGAACAATCTTTCCTTTCAAGTTCGAGTAGGGTTAGAATTTCAAATTTGAAATTTTGATGATGGTTATTTGTTTTTCATCCCTGTCATTTTAGTTTTATCTCAAATTTATGACTGTCAAATTGTTTATCCGTAAATAGATATTCAATTAATTATTAACAATTTATGTGAATTAGGACTATGAACTAATTAAATTTCAAAGATTAGAAGTCTAAAACTAATTAAATTTTGTTTATTGTTATATCTAATCCTCCAACAAATCTTTGTCCAACCCCTCTTCAATGTAAGACCTAGGTAAATGACACACTATAGTAAACTAAACACCTAGAATTTATAACGAGTTGAAATTTTTTATATCGATTGTATCCACCTATCAAATACATCTAAAAACCAAAAAAATATCATGGGACGTCAAATTCCAGGCCTGCTCCCGAGTGTCCTTACTCCTGCCCTCGACGTTCGCACTTTCGACGTGCTCGACGTTCGCACCTCCGACGTGCTCGACATCTGTGCCTCGTTCCGGCACAGACCTCCCCTCCTGCGTCGTTAGCCGTTGCCGTTCACCGTTTCCATTTTCGTTTTCACTTGGATTGACTTCGAATCAACGGCCATGGTGTATGTATCCGAGTTGGATCGATGTCAAAATCTACGGATCAGATTAAAGCTAACCGATCTAAGAGCAAAACCGTCAACCAATAAGAAAACATATTCATTTCAATATATATTTGCAGTGTATAAAGCCGAACAAAGGCGAATATAGTGATGAGCAGAGGCAAACATTATGAAGCTAAGCTGACTCTGCATGATATATTTCAATGGTAAAGTTGCTCACTGTGTCAACTGAGATGAAATTTGTCTTATTTCCATTATATGCTTAACAACAGATACGTTCTTCGTGGATATGTTCTTCCTTTTCTGAGGTTTACTATAGTCTGTATGCGGTATGTAGTATGGTGACGCGGTCATTTCTTATAGCCAGTGAGTGCCTAAATGCACTACATCATTCAGTGCTCTATTTACTCCATGCTTCTTTTAACAGATCCTCTTAATTTTTTTTCAATGTATTTCATTTCAATAATTGAGGGTTTTTGAGATTTCTATAAAAAAAAAAAAAATATTGCAATTTCAGTCAGTTGCAGCCCGCGTCCAAGCTAATGAAAATGAGCTGAGTAATGAAAGTCCTCCCACATAGCGAATGGGTTTCCTATATGCAGTGCCCAATCCTGAAATAATTACTAGCACAGCCGCAAAGTGGACGGCTGGTGAACGCCGAAACCATAGAGCTGGTGTTGCGGCTGGTGAACACAGAAACGCATATAGAGTTGGTGTTGTGGCTGGTGAATGCTCAAACGTACATAGGACTGGTGTTGCGGTTGGTGAACTCCTAAACGCATATAGGGTTGGTGTTGTGGCTGGTGAATGCTGAAACTATTAACGCCGAAAGCATATTAAAATGAAACGCGGCCACCACAGAAATGAAACTAAACGCCTCCAGCACAGAAATATAAACGTCCCCAGCACAAAAATGAAACGAATCGCAGCTAGCACAGAAACGTGGCTACCATTTTGTGTGAATATCTTAATATTTTTTAATCAGGTAGACGTGGCAATAAGTTAGTGAACACAGTAATTTTTAAACACAATTAGGTAAATGTAAAAAAGTAAACATATAAACGGATGTCTTTATAACAGCTCGGAAGTTAATGGATGAAATCAGAGCCATTCATTTATTGTGACGACTAAGAATATTCTAGGCATATTTAATCTTGTCCATAAAAAACGTATTAAGAACTAAAAACCTATTAAATGTGCCCATTATCCATTGTCAATACGTGTAGACCTTTCGACGTAATGAAATGGGACTACTATCAGCGTGCATGAAAATTAATCGGTTTACAGCAGAGAGGTTGAGTGAGATCGGAACATTGAGAGTCTTGGTGGAGATGCTGATCGAGATGCTGAATTGGGATCAACTTCAGGAACATGAGATTCGACGAGTGGCTGCACAGATCATCTCCAAATTGGTCATGATAGACCGGAATGGCATTCGAGTGATGGACATCCCTGAGTCCGTAGAATCCATAGCGTCTTTGTTGTACGATAGCAATTAGATTAAAACTCCGGCATCTAACGGGCTTTCACCAAAGTCACTGAAATATGATTATTCAGCTTTCAGTCTGCTGGGACTGCGGATACTGAAAACGTTGGCGAACGACCACGACAACTGCGCTAAGATCCTAAACAACAAAGGGCTACGGCCCAGGATTATCGGTCTAACACAATTAAATCCCAACGCGTCGGAATCGCAAATCATGGAGTTGAAAACCCTCGCGATCGACATTGGCAGTTGCATTGGGACTCCTTAGATGACCCGAATCTACGACAATGAGGTTAAGGTTATTGGAGTTTAATGCTTACATTGGCGTAATAAATATCATATTTTATAGTGATTAACGGAGTCACAACTTATTGTAATTGCATTACATATAATTTAGCGAAATTATATTTTGTGGCAATTTCATGTGGGTACCTAGAGAATAAATCAATTTAGAGAAATTCTGCATTTTAGGAGATTCCAGGTCACGGCCCAGAGTTGTGCATAATCTATTCTCAGAGTTGTGCATAATCTATTCTCTTTTTCAATTCATGAAAACAAAACGCGTTGTAGTCACTAAGTCGATAGCGCATGGTTGTGGGTTCATTGATTTCCACTGCATTGGATTTTGTAGTAACAAACTTTTGTTAAGAGACTTAATACAATTTTTAGATGCACATTAAATGAGCGTCGTTTGCTTACGACATTGGATTGCGATGTGTTTTTACCTTTGCAATGTTTTTTTACCATTCTCCTTTCATTGAGTTAATCATCTTAGATGTGTTTTTAATTTCAAATTTATTAGGTATTGGATGATACAAAGTTGAGAATGTAAGTATGTAAGTTTCTACAGTTAGTCATATTGAGTGAAAGGTTTATGGATCAAAGCTGTGTGGAGTTTTATGAAATGTCCAACATTTGAGTGGACACTCCACCTATCATCAGGGACATATAAAGCTTATGGATAAAAAATGTGTGGAGTTTTATGAAACGTCCAACGTTTCAAGTGGACACTCCACCCATCACCAGGGACATAGAAAGCTTTCTAAAAGTGTCCACTCGAAACGTTGGACGTTTCATAAAACTCTTTCTATGTCCCTGATGATGGGTGGAGTGTCCACTCGAAACGTTGGACGTTTCATAAAACTCCACACAATTTTGATCCAAAAACCCTTCACGCAAAGTGATACAAAATTTCCATGTGAGACGTTATAAGGTATCAAATGTATTATAATAAGTAGAAACAAAATAATTGCAACAAATACCAACAGAACAACAAAATGTAGTGAATAACAACACTAACAATGGTACTTTTATGCCAAGTTCACTTGCCTCTTCGAGGGGGCAGCCACTAGCAAAGCAGAGCTCTATTACAATTAATAATTCTCAAAACAAAACTTCCTCACACCTTCTACTTCTATTTATACTAATTTTATCTTTTAAAGAACATTCTAGAGGAAGAACTTTATAGAAGGGAAGTTTCTATTAAGTCTTCTTACATTAGACTTGTTCACATTATTATATAGGCACTATTTATTAATGTCCGTCTTTATTACATAGAAAACATATTATTCTATCTATGTGAAGGGTTAGGGAGGTTAGGTTCCTAACATGCCCTCCCCCTTGAAAAACATCATTTTTCTCAAGGGTTGAGATGGGAAAATTGTTGCAGAATGGTAGCCAACTCCCAAGTGGCATCTTCTGGTGGTGTGTCCTTCCACTGAACTAAGACTTCCTTGATTCTGTGCTGGCAGAGACGACACTCACGTTGGTCAGAGACTGTCTTTGGCTGCAACCAAATGGATCCTTCTTCATCCAATTTAGGGACATTGGCTTGAGTCTGACACTTAGTTCCAATCACTTTCTTTAAGCACGCTACATGGAAAATATGATGGAGCTTGGAATGACTAGGAAGAGCTAACTGGTAGACCACGGGTCCCACTCGCTTAAGAATTGAATAAGGACCATAGAACCTGGGGGCAACTTTCTGACAGTGTTCAGCCTTGAGTGAAGTTTGATTTCAAGGTTGCAGATGAAGAAACACTTGGTCCCCTCCAGCAAATTGACGTTCTGAATGACCTTGATCTGCTTGTTGTTTTATGTGATTCTGAGCTATGACCAAATTTTATTTGAGGGCATGGAGAATGGTCATCCAGACTGTAAGAGTGTTGTCCACCTCTTGGATCTTGGAGACACCTAGCATGTATGAGAGAATTGATGGTGGATTTTTCTCGTAGACCGCTTCAAAGGGAGCCATGCGAGTGGCAGTATAGTAAAAGGTGTTGTACCACCATTCAAATAGGGGTAACCATTGAGTCCACTATGTTTGTCTATCAAATGGAAAGCAACTCAAATATGTTTCCAAACACTTGTTGACAAATTCATCTTGGCCATGGGTCTGGGGATGATAGACGGTGCTGAGATGCAAATGGGTTGCTTGTAACCTGAATAGTTCTTGCCAAAAATTGCTAGTGAAAGTTGGATCACAGTTGGAGACAATAGAATGAGGCATTCCATGTAGTTAGAAGTTATTATCCATAAAAAATTGAGCCATTGCGGTTGTTGTTGAAGAGCACAAAAATGACCATACTTGGAAAGACGATCTACTACAACCATAATGATGGATTTATTCCCCGATTTTGGTAGGCTCACAATGAATTCCATAGAGATATTTCTCCAAATAATAGGTGGAATTGGGAGAGGTTGGAGTGTGCTTGGAGATTTGGCAGTTTCTCCCTTATTGCATTGATAGGTATCACATTCATCCACAAAGGTGTGGATGTCATATTTCATGCCTTACCGAAAAAAAGAATCTTTGACCCATTCATAGGTTTTGGTCAATCCTGAATGCCCACCTATGGGAGAAGAATGAATCTTGAAGAGCACTGTGGATTTAAGGTTCGATTGATTTCTTAGTACCCTAGAGAAGCTTAAGGATCCTGTTGCAATTGTTGGATTAGGCTATAAAGTTTGGGATCTTGCAACGATTCCTGGTGAACTGCTTGAAGCCAATTGGCTACAATAAAAGAGAGGAAAAAGATGGATCCTTCATCTTCATATTTCCTTGAAAGAGCATCAACAGCCAAATTTTCTTTGCCCTTCTTGTAATTAATCTCATAATCATACCCAAACAACTCGGTCACCCATTTTTTCTACTCTGGGAAGGAGATTCTAAGTTCTAGAAAATACTTGAGGCTACAATGATCAATTTCAATTTGGAAGCGTTGTCCCAATAGATAAGGATGCCAAAGATCCATTGCATGCATGATAGCCAACATTTCCTTTTCACAGATTGATTTTCTCAAATGTTGCTCCGAAAGTTGTATGCTTGTGAAATCCAAAGGTCGACCAACTTACATGAGGACGACCACAATTCCTTTCCTTGACGCATTGCATTCCAAGACAAAAGTCGGGTAGTGTGAGGACATGAGTCATGCACATAACATCTTTTAACGCCTAGAAGGAGTGATCATTTTTGGGTGTACAACTGAATGCATTCTTTTTTACGAGAGAAGTGAGAAGAGTGACAATTTTTCCATAATTTTGAACAAACTTGCGATAATATCCCATTAAACCCAAAAAAACACACAATATTTTAAGATTTTTATGTTTAGGCCAATCCTTCATAGATTCAATTGTCTTAGGATCCACCTGTACACCATCCTTGCCAACAATATGGGTTAGGTACTCAACTTCAGAGGCTCCCAAAACACTTTTAGACTTTTTGAGAAAAATTTGGTGCTAAGTTAGTAGATGGAGAACTTGATCCACAAGGGAAAGATGGGCTTGCCAAGTTTTATTATAGATGATATTATCATCAAAGAAAACTAAGACAAAATGACGGACGAAAGGACATAAGATATGATTCATGAGACTTTGAAAAGTGGAGGGAGCATTACGTAGGCCAAAGGGAATGACCAAGAACTCATAGTGATCCTCATGAGTTATGAATGCAGTATTGAGAATGTCTTTTTCCTTCATATGTATCTGGTGGTAGATAGAATGGAGATCAAGTTTGGTAAAGTACTAAGCACCACTCAATTCATCCAAAAGGTCATCAATAAAAAAATGGGAAATTTTTCCTTGATTGTGATTTTGTTGAGGGCATGAAAAATCGGGACACATATGCCAAGTGCCTTCTTTATTGAGTACCATGACTACTGAATAATGTTAGGAAATTAGGAACACTTCCACACTAAACCTAGCATAAGAGACGAAGAAAGATTTAATAAAAAAATTAAATGACAAAACAAACACATAGTACACATAGATTTTACCCTAGAAACCCAAATGAGAAAACCAACATTCCTTAAGCATTTTTCTCTCTTTTGTCTTATTCATTCAGAATAAAAGGTTACATGCCTAACATTGGTTTACACCTGAGACACAATCGACATCATACCTTCTTACTTTACACAAGAACAACCCTATAGCCAATTCAGCGTACATACGCATGACCAACAACTTCTATAATTATTGATTAGCAATTAGAATTTACAACATTACAACACGCCTTCTTTATAGGATTTAGAGTAGGAAAAACCATAAAGAAAAGGCGATCAAAGATGGTTACGGATCCATGTAGATCATTGGCCACAAATCCCGCGAATATCAGGATTCTGTTACAGCCAACTACCAAGTCAGATTACCATTCGACTACCAATCGAACTTCATTTGGTCTTCAGTCAGTTGCCACACACCCACCTGTCGACCTCTTGTCGGTTGACCTCTTCGACTTGTTGTCGATGTATTCGACTTTGACTTTACCTGGTTGAACAACCTTCACTTTCAACTTGTTGTCGATGTCTTTGAATTAGAATTTAACCGATTGAACCATCTCGATCTTCGACTTGTTGTCGATGTCTTCAACTTCAACTTTACCCAATTGAACCACCTCAAAATTCGACTTGCTATCGATTCCTTCAACTCCGACTGTTAGTCGATCCACCTCAACTAGACTTTCACTGCAAATAATATAACAAACCAACATTCTCCTACTTTTCATTTTCTTTGTTGAAACTGGGAAATATATGAACTCGCATTCACAAACCTAGGGTAGCAATGCCCATTGCCTCTCTGTACCAAGAGAACTTCATGGCACTCACAGACTTGGTCAAAGAGTCTACTATGTTTTCCAATGTGTGTACTTTCTCTAGCACCACATTGTTCATTTCCACCATATCTCTCATGAAATGGTATTTTACATCAATATGATTAGTCTTAGAATGATAAGATGGGTTCTTTTCCATGAATATTGTTCTTTGGATATCACAACTTATCTTCATATATTTCTTCTCAAACTCGATTCCTGAACACAGCCTTTGTAGCCATGCTGCTTCTTTAATTCCATGAGTGGATGCCATGTATTCAACTTCTGTTGTTGACAAGGCTACGACCTCCTATTGCTTACTCATCCAGTTGACACATGTTCAATAGTTAGCCTTGCTCCCACAGGAATTGACACCTTCACAAGTTTTCAATCCTACATGTTGAAATGTTTCGAGATTGTTTCATTATACTTCTTTTAGTTCAACCAAAGCTTTCTAGCTACTCGATATCTCTTGATCTCTATTCCTAGAATGAACTTCATTGCACCAAGATATTTCATGTAGAACTTGGAGGATAGATGCTTCTTCAACTCTTTTATTGTGTTCATGTTGTTTCCAATCAACAACGTCATGTCATCGACATAGAATACTACATATATGAAATGCCCACCTTTTTCTTTAGAATATATGTAGTGATCAACTTTCTTTCTCACAAAACCCAAACTAAGGATGTATTTGTCAAAATTTTGATACCACATCCTTAGTGATTGATTTAGACCATTAAAGGATCTTTTCAGTTTGCACACCAATTTTTTATTTTCCTTTACTACAAATCCTTCAGGTTGTTTCATGTAGATTTATTATTCGAGGTACACGTGTAGGAACGTTGTCTTTACATCCATTTTTTCTATTTATAGATCAAATGTTGTAGCAAGAGACATTAGTACTCTAATGGAGGTTAATTTTGTAACATGGAAAAAAATCTCACCGAAGTTAACTCCTTCGACTTGGGAATATCCTTTCGCTACTAATCAATCTTTGAATTTCTTGACTTGAAAGCCTAATCGGATCGGGCACAGGGAAATCCCAAGTGTAGAGAGTAGTCTAACAGTCCAAGGTCGGTACACGTCAGCACATGTGTACAGTCAGTAAGAAAGCGACATATGGCCCATGAAAGAAGTGACATGTGTCTGGGTCCATTCAGTATATGGCGCATGCAAAAGTCATGAAATAAGGTGACACATGGTAGCCTAGTCATTAGATGACACACGAAAGATCTATGTCAGCAGGTCCACGTGGCAGAGTGCCACATCACACTGGATCAAATCTTGTTAATGTGTTGCGAGTGGAACTCTCATGATCTGGTGCTGATATACATCATCCTAACGTATTCCACCACTTGGAAGGTGACACGATATGTAATTGCGAGGAAGATCTAATCATCTATTTGAGAACACGATCAACATTTTACATTGATCGCCATTGTAGAACTTGTTCACAGTTTAACTCACCAGATCGGACTCTATGGTAGGTTGAGTTCGAGCATTGAAAAGTCTGGTGGTCCGACGTTCCGATAACACTACGGTATCCATTGTTTGGTCACAGGAGGAAAGGAAAAGGGCTTAGCACCAAAGTGGGAGCTCATAATTGAATAAACACCAGGTCACAACTCGTGGTCATGTGGACGGATAAAGCACCGAGAGTTATGGAGAATTGAGAGCAACTCAATATTGAAGTTGTGTAAAGTTTTAATCACAAATCTACACCTGTGGGAATGGAGATTCCCAAGGGGGTTCTTCATCAGGTCTTCAAAGGATCCTAATTATTTTAGATCAAACCTAGGTACAAAGAAATCTATATTCTTGGATGAGGGATGAACTTGAATCTATATGGCCAATGCATCCAACTCTTCCCATGGGTTTTGATTTCCTTGATTTCCATCCATGATTTATGAATGTAATCATGTAATAATAAGGTTGCATTCTTATATTTATAATCAACAAAGTGTTCAAAATGTTCAAAAGGAGTAGGAATAAGGGTAGGAGAGATTTGATCCAATGATTTATGGATTTCGACAAAGGTGTAAGAGATAAAATCTTCAAAGCTCCCTTCGTGGGATTTTTCTTTGGGTCTTGAAAAGTTTTGATCCCTTCTATGTCGAAGTAACTCATGTGCACAATAAAAAAGGATTTGATTTGAAGAGTGTAAGCTCAAGTAATTTGAAAAAAAATTTGACACTACTGGGTGGGATTAACAAAATAATCCTCGATTTGTGCAGAACGATAAAAATCATATTTCAATTCAAAATAAAATGGTACAAGTATTTCATTATTGAATTGTACCTTGGTATCTTAAAAAATAGGTTTCGGACTTGGTCTATGCTAATGTGCTCACAATTTGTCTTCATTCACTGATTGGTTATGTGGTAAGTTGTGGATATTGTTGTTTAAAAAATGCATGCAAATTAGTTCAATTATTGGGCATACAAGGGAGTGCTCCTCCTTTTAGCACTAAAATGTTGATGTGGTTGATGACTTCCAAAATTTTTGGCATGAGTAGTTTGATTGTTTGAACTACCGCTACTTGCAACAACTCTCAAAGAACCAAAAGGTGCATGGGTTGTTGCTTGTCTCATGCAATAATGGTGTTTCTCATGCTTGTGTCATGTGTAGGCATCACAAAGATCCATTTCCATCTCGTTAATCATGGCAGGCACAAGCACCAATATAATTGGTTTAGAGTTACATAAGTGGACCATTCCCCACTCCATCTTTTTCAGGTGCATAGTACATTCTCGCTTTCATTAATAATCACACTTGATGCACATGGGTTTACTTCATTAAACTCAAAAGCAAAGTTTTCAATATTTTTGTTTCTTTCAAAGCATTGGTTGAAAACCAATTAGGACATCTAATCAAGAGAATTTGCATCAATAATGGTGGAGAATATGCCAATAAACAATTCATGGAATTTTTCTCAACACGTGGCATTCAAATGCAACGTATTGTACCCTACACTCCCCGACAAAATCAAGTAGCTAAATGTAAAAATGAACACTTGAAGAAATGAATAACTATATGGTTCAATCATAAATTTAGCTCCACATTTTTGGGTCGAAGCAATCAACTGTGCTAATTATATTTTTAACCATACCCATACTAAGGCAATAATGAATGTAACTCTAGAAGAAACTTTGTATAAGATCACAACTATTATAAGTCATTTCAAAGTGTTTGGTTGTGAAGCTCAAGCTCTCATTCTAGATGAAAATCATAAATTAATGCAAAGTAAAAGTGAGCAAGGTACTTTGTTTGCTATGTTGAATATCTTAAATCATATAGGCTATTTGTACCTCAAATTTCATCAGCTATGTTTTGGTGAGATGTTAGATTTTATGAACACTCCTTGGCTTGCATGCCTACATCTTATTCTTTACCACTTTTCTCTTATTCTTCTACTTCTTCGGGACTTGTATGTTGTTTGGATGATGATCCTTCTTCTTCAAAGTATGAATATGCAATAGAGCCTTCAAATACTACTTCTCCTCTAGTTTATTCTAATGATCATGCACCTCCAACTGCTCCCCTTTGGAAATGGGTCCAGAAAACAAGGAAATGAACAATGTGAAAGTATATATGTATGAATGTGGGAGAGTGCTAGAATGAATTCCCTAGTCATTAGAAGGAAAGGGTTGGTGAAAATATGGTTGAAATTACTTTTGACTCTAGGAATGTAGGACTCTTACAATTCCCATAATGATGGTACTCATCCCCATGCTTCCATAACTAGATGAGAGGAATTTTCCACCAACCTATCACATGCATTAATGATTGGAATCCATACTCACATTTTTACAACATTGATATACTTTGAGTTAATGCATGCCAAGGGTGAAAATTGGGGTATTGCATGTTCCTTGCAAGGGAATGAACGGTTTGTCCAATAGACCTACTTAATAAACTCATCAACTATACCAAAAGAACAAGTGATGAGGTTAATTCTCCTTGAGCATGAAACAATGATCCCAACTTAAGTCATGATCATAGGGATTATTATATTTGGGGTAATATATTTTCACCAAGCCTAATCTTATTATCCCTTTGGTGTTTCTCCACTACTCACGAGTGTCCATAGCCTAGATGGATTCACCTTAGTACACTATGACCCAAAACACACTAACCCTTGATTCACTTTTCCCTTAACCCAAATGATTTCTAATGCAATCACCCCATAACACATTGTGACCCTCAACTCCTTTGATCCATGATGCAATTGCACCCTTAACACACTAATCCCTTTAATGCACTAACCTCTTAATACACTATGGTGTTGAACATTATAGCCCCCTAATAGATTATGATATTGAGCACACAAACACCCTAATACTCTATGACCTTAAGCAAACTAACCCCCTAACACACTTCCCCCTTAATACATTATGACCATGAAGACACTAAGCCCTCGATTCACTAGTTTTCCCTTGACCCTATGGCTCTTAATGCTATCACCACCCAACACATTATGAACCTAACTCCTATGATCCAAGATGTAATCACACCCTTAATATGTCAAGACTTTGAAATCGCTATTTATCTTAATAAGTTGAACCCTTGACACCAAATACACTAACCCCCTTAATACACTATGACCCTAAACACACTAACCCCCTAATACTATATGACCCCAAACACACTAATCACCTAATATTCCTTTCGCTTAACCCTTATGATTCCTAATGCAACCACCCCCTATGACATTATTCCATTTAACTCCTATGACTTGTGATGTAATCAACCCCTTAATGCACTATGACTCTAGACACATTAACCCCTGTAATACACTATGACCCTAAATAGATTGACCCCCTAATACTATATGACCCCAAACACACTAGCACCTTAATACAACATCCATGTAATATACTATGAACCCACACAATATAACCCCTTAATACACTATGACATTGAGCACCCATGAAAATTGATCAAAACACCTCTAATGTAATCACCTCTTAATATGACTTCAAACAAATTAACACCCTAATATATTATAATCCCTAATCACTCTACTCATGGACACAATATACCCCCCTCCCTACGATCCTTAATACAATAACCCATACACATTGTCACCCCATGACACATTGTGACCCTGAACACACTAGCCCTTGATACACTTTGCTTTAACCCCCATGATCCTTAATGAAATCACCCCATAACATATTATGACCCCGTAAAATTATTTCTCTCATTTATCAAAATTCTTCATGATAGGATAATAAATGGAAATAAAATTCATTCCAATTAAGTTTTTAAGATTTATTTTTCAAAAAATACTTCATTCCAATTAAGTTTTTAAGATTTATTTTTCAAAAAATACCCTATTTATATTTGTTAAACAAATATATTTAACTTATTAATTTTTATTATCTTTTTGATAATTCACAAATATAAACTATTTAAAACATAAACTCCATTTTAAAATCTTACAATTTTTTTTTACCTATCCAAAGATAATAACTTATGTTATAAGTTATATTTAATTTAATATTTAAAAATTAAAATAAAACTTTTATAATCCCATATTTAAAGCATACGCTACAATTTAAAATCTTACAATTTTCTTTTTACCTATCCAAAGATAATAACTTATGTTATAAGTTATATTTAATTTAATATTTAAAAATTAAAATAAAACTTTTATAATTTTCCCAACATTCATTACATGATAAAAATCACAATATAAAAAAATAATCATTTCATAGTTATATTACAAGTGTATTAATAACATTATAAACAATTGTTTTTTAATTATAGTAAAAAATTATAATCTAATCATTAAATGATAAAAATCACAATATGAAAAAATAGTTATTTTATGGTTATATTACACATTTATTAATAAAATTATAAACAATTTTTTTTTTATAATTTTGCCTTCAAAATTAAAATAACCAAATACAAATAAGAAATAACAGATTTATAAAACACAAAACAAAGAGTAGAGGGACAAGAATATTTAATCTAGATAGAAATAACAGATTTATAAAACACAAAACAAAGAGTAGAGGGACAAGAATATTTAATCCAAATACAAATGAGAAATAACAGATTTATAATAAACACAAAACAAAGAGTGGAGACACGGGAATATTTAATTAGTAGTGGAAGGCCTTCCATTAAAATCTACATATCTGAGAAGGTAAAATCTACTATAATCGAAATCTACATATATGAGAAGGTAAAATCTAATATAACTTGATAATTTGTAAGTCAAAACTCGTGTTACCATGGTTAAAAATTCAAAATTTATACATGCATTCATTTCAAGTGAACTTCGCAAATCGATTTCCATTCCTGTGCAGTGATATTTGTTTGCAAAAGGTCGGGGTATGAACTTGGCGCTGGTGAGTATTAACCCCATCCCAGCATTTGCATTGTCAACTCTTCCAACGGATCTAAAGGTAATCTAGCGCATGAAACGTGTAAAAAGAAGTCACAACCTTCTTCGCATATTCACATATATAGCTCTTACGCGAGGGAGAACAGTGTCCTTCGAATACATCACATGCAGGACGTTTTTACTTTTCTGGAGTATCTTCCAATTGAAGCTTGTGTGGTGGATGCCAAAGATGTTGCATCTTCTCAGGTATAATTGCACACGATACATGAACTTTGACGTCACACCGCTCAGGGCAAGCATAATATAAACATTCAATGTGTCGTCTTTCAGGTTGGATGGATTTGCAAGGTGTGAAAACTGAGATGAAGAAGCTACACAAGAGCTTCAATGAGTTTTAATACTCAAGCCCGCCTCTTCGTCGATTTCAAATTTCCATTGTATGCATGGATGATTCCATGGGCGCATGGCATGGCACCGCACCGCAGTTGACTGAGGAAATGGGAAACGGAAACGGCGAACACGGAAACTGCGAAACGACACGGGAGGAACGAGGCACAAACGTCGCTGGAAAGCTACCTGCCGGAGCAAGGACACCTGGGAGGGAAGATTTCTCCCGATTTAGCCTACTTCTTAAATTCAGGGTCTGCAGTAGGCCAAACTCTGCAGCAAAACAATCCCGCTTTTCAGGAAATAAAAAAAAGTCCTTTAGATATGATATGGTATAACAAATTAATAATAAAGTTTCTATCTAGAATTTGAATTTTGATAAGATGTAAGCGATGACATAAAGATGTCATAAATATTTTCAGTCTTATGGAAGACACCATTTTACAAAATAAAGATATTATTAAAAATATCATCAAATTTAAGGAGAAAATGTGGTGTGATAAAGAGTTAGAGGAAGAAACAAAGCTAAGATATTATAAGGATGTAATCAACCTTAATCTAAAAGATCAAAATTAACTATTTGTTTTGATCAGTGTAAAGAAAAAAATAAGCATTTTTAAGATAAGAACAAATTCCCACAAGCTCCATAGTGAAACCAGAGGTTGGTCAATTCCTAAAACTTCTTGGGATGAAAAAGTGTGTCACCTTTGTGACACTAAGAATGTTGAAGATGAAAAACAACTTATATCCAAATTACAAAATTCTAAATAATAAGTAATCACTTACCCTCTTAAGGTCCCATAGAAAAATTTGGTCTTAATAGACGTTAATCATCATCATCATCCTAATACCTAGAGACTAGCTCATAATGACAATATAAGGCCAAAATGGAGTCAAGGAGCAACTTATAGCAATTTAACTATTTTCATTATCCCTTGGCTGTGCCTTCATGGTTTATAAAATATCTTGTATACTCTAAGTTATAACAATAAACTTAACATAGATTGCAAAATAGATGTGCCAAAAATTAAGTAACATGTGTTTTTATGACCATCATATTTAATGAGAGAATAGATGATGAAACAACAAATAATATAGTAATATAGTAACAAAATAGATAATATAAATAAGTGAATGGCTTAATAAATTTTTCCATGTCTATAGCAAAAATAAAAGATGTGTACATTTTTTAATTATAAATATCATCTAAAGCTATTTGCTACCTAGATATTGAATCATTATTTGTTATGAAAATAAAATAAATCAGAAAATAACTTTTAACATACCCTTGAAACCGATATTAAACATATATGTCTCCATATAATTTATCATGAGTTTGTGAATTTTTTTATTCATAGTTGCAGCCACACCATCAACTTGTATTCTATTCGAAAGATCTTATTTAGACGTTAGCAAAGGAGAAATATGAAATCACTATGATAAATGAAATGAAGGTAACATCAAACTATGAATTGATAATCACTATGATAAGTGAAATGAAGGTAAAGCCTCTTGCAACTAATTATTATTTGTGAATATGCAAGTAACCATCATATTTAAAAAAAAAAAAAAACATACCATTTAATTTTTTTTATTGATAATTCATAAAATAACAAAATTTCATTTTTATAGTCTATAAAACATTATTAAAACTATCATAGTTAAAAGTAATTTACACACATATATACATAATCACATTATAACTTTAAATGATAATAGCCCCTAAAGGTTAGCTCAATTGGTATAGAGCTATAGGTGAGTTTATCATACTTTGTTCGTTTCAAATGAATTTATCGAATTTATCGTATTTTGTTCATCACAGTTTCAAACTTTTTGATTACATGAGAAAGTATTTGATGTAATTTCTTCTAAAGACAATAAAAAAGAAAAAAATAAAATGATAATACAGTTAAAATGAGTATAATATAATTAAAAAGACTCGATGTCCATATACAAAGACACATGGATGATAAAAAATTACCTTAGAATATTATTATCAAAACTATTATAAAAAATTGAAAATAAATCTCTCATATAATTATTATTATCAAAATTATTATAAAAAATTGAAAATAAATCTCTCATATAATTATTATTATCATAAATTTCTCATGTAAAATATTATTATCATAACTATTATAAACAATTAAAAATAAATCTCTCATATAATCATTATTTTCAAATGTTAGTATGTAAAGTATTATTATGATAACTATTATAAACAATTAAAAATAAATCTCTCATATAATTATTATTTTCAAATGTCAGTATGTAAAGTGTGGAAAGAAAGTAGTCAATATAATTTTTAAAATAAAAATTATTTTAATTTTAAAATTAAAAATAATTGAGATGTAAAACTTTAATGATATTAATTTAATTTATAAGAAGTGTACTGATCATTTATAACATGGATGATGAAAGGTGACACCATCTTGTGAGAAATATATATTAGGTATAATGCCAACAACCATATAAAATAACAACAAAATATATATAGTACAACACTTTAATATGAAGGAAGATATTTGAACTTTATATATTTTTGAATAAATATAAATATTTTTATCAATTATGATATTTTTTTTAGTTTATTTAATATTTTATTTAGGAAGCAAAATTATTCATATAAAAAAATTTCAATTTTAAAATAAACTTAATTTTAATATAAATATTAAACACATTATTTTTCACTTTAATTTATTATTAATAATTTTAATATCATATTTTATAGACATTTTTCACTTTTAATTATTATGTATATGAATTATAAATTATTTTGTTACTCTAACGCATTTTTATATCATAATCACATTTCCTACTATTAACCTTTTTCTACTTAATTTATAAATTTAAATTATAGATACAAAATTTTATAAGAACAACAATCCAATTTCCTACTATTAACCCTTTTTCTACATAATTTATGAATTTAAATTATTAACCCTTTTCTACTTTATTTATAATTTAAACTATAAATACAAAATAATTTTATAAGGACAACAATCCAATTTCCTACTATTAACTCTTTTTTCTACTTAATTTATAATTTAATTATGAATTTAAACCATAAATACAAAATTAATTTTATAAGAACAAGGACTTCTTCCTAAATTAGGAGAAAGATTAGTCTGACTCTAAGAGTAAAAGTGTAAGAAAACAACAATCAGGGAAATGCGAGAGTAAAAGTGAAAGAAAACAACAATCAGGGAAATTGCATAATTGCCTCCACGCAGGAACGAACTGCGGACTTTCAGTTTATAAGACTGACGCTCTACCACTGAGCTATAAAAACAATATTATGGTTTTTAAGTTTGTTTGTCCTTGTACCTATTGATTCGGATTGATAGAAACACACTGTTAAAAGCAAGAAAAATATTGAAGAAACAAATATAGATGGGATTTGAGATGCACATACTTACCATAATAAAATTTTTGAAGGTAAAATATCGTATGACAATAAACAATCGGTTGTTTTTAAATTCGAGTTTAGAAGTAATATTTCTAGGGGTGGTTTAAACATTTGATTTTTTGAATTTTTTTTATATGAGATAGAACATATCTCGGTGAAATCTTTTTTTTTTGTTGTTTAAATTACATTTTTGAAGGAATAAATGGATTCAGCACCTGAAAAACCTTCTAAACATTCTAATTATACAGACTCAATCACTTAAATTTTTAAATCAATAATTAATTACCAACTCTCTGATTTATTTTCCAACCCCAAAAAATCTTTAAAAATTTTCATGGAAGCCAAATCAAAAAAAGACTATATCAATATTAATTGCCAATTCCCTGATTTATTTTTCAACCCCAAAAAACCTTAAAAATAGACAATTTAGAGAATCACTAGTTTTTTACAAAGGCAAAGGAAAATAAAAAAAAGACTAAATTCTTAATTAATTTCTCACTCCTTGATTTAATCTATCTTCATAAAAGAAACAACTAAATCAGTAATTTATTTACCACTACCTGGTTTAAATTCCAAATCCATTGAATCATGTGAGCACAGTGAAATGATCATCAGCCACCTAGTGTCACCTAGCTTCAAATTGGAATGAGCATGCTTTAGGTAGAAAGTGTAAAGTGATTCAAATGAAAGTGATGTTTTTTCATTTATGTTCTGGAGAAAAATTGTATGTTTGAAACACTTATGTGGTTTTCTTATCACATCTTTTTTTTAAATATCAAAAATAAATAATATTTTAAAAATGTTTTTATGATCATAAAAATCTTTGTTACTTTGAATGTTTTTTAATAAAAAAAATATTTTATCAGGTCTTCAACAACATACAACTTCTTCTCTTTACTCTGAGTGACTTGTAGAAACACAAGATGTTAATATGGACATTTATTAAGATCTTAATATAGAAATTTATTAAGGTTTAAGAGAGTTTTTACAATAAAATTGATAGAAAAAAAAGTCCATGCCAAATTTTTTTTAAGAGGAGCATTGGACCAGTTTCACCAGCCCCCATCATAGAGGCTGAAGAAATCCAGGCTACAGAATGCATGACTTTTTTCATGTCCTTTGTAGGGAGAAGGTTGAGAACTGGGCTTTTCAATTAGAGGCAGTAGCAGTAGGTACTTTAGTTAGAATCAAATGCTAGAGTAAATATATAAGGGGGAAAATATGAATTCTGAGACCTAAAATAGAAGAGAATTTGTTATTTAGTGGAATCTCTTCTTATACTTATAAGAGAAATTGTTATTTATTGAATTAATTTTGAAAATTTTAAAAAAAATATAA
>SNQJ01S0008064.1:70531-122180 GCA_010110895.2 Picea sitchensis
CCTGCTTGTTGGGTAAAACAAGAAAACCGACTTGGACTCTTTATTTCTAACTACGGTGCCAATGGTCAGTTAAACGTTTTTATTTTTAACTACAGTGTTCATAATGTTAGAAGGGGACCCCACTTTAAGGCGAGGCATTGAGATGAGGTAGATGATTTGGTTTTGAGATCTGAAATAACCTTATGCAAAATTAGCATTTCCATTTAAAAACTAAAAAACATCATAGAGGACAGAGCAAAGCTTTTTTATAAAAAAAAATAAAAATGAATGATAATATTTACTTTGAGCAAAAATTTAAATTAGAAAAAGTTTATACACATGAATTACAATGTTGTTGTAAATAGAAATTTTGAAGAATTGTTGAATAAGAATTGTTTTGTTTTTTTTTAAATAAAAAAAGATGGAACCTGTTATATTATCATAATCAAGGTACAATAACTATTTGCGATGCCAACTGTCCCGCCTAAACAGGAAACCGAGACAATTGGGCATCTTGTGCCATGTGTTTCTCATCTAACAAAATTGACATGGTTCCGTCCTGCCCGAAGGAAACCAGGACTGTCACATATGAAGTTTAAACTGTATGCCATAAACTAGTTATAAGAAAACTTAAAAACTAACTAGGCCAAAGCTTAGTTCAAAACAGGAAAAGAGATTCCTAACCAAGAATATCATTGAACCTTTTAGCCTGTACGCTCTTCCTCGTCCCCATGCTATCACTAGCCTGTTGGAAGCACGTAAGTCTGCGCGCACGTTGGGCATTGCCGCTGTGGAGGAGTTTTGGAGTGAGCCGCGAAAAGCATGTCAGGTCGTTGATCAATTCTGACAAGGTGAAAGACCTGGTCGTCCAACAAACTCCTCAGCTCGAAGATGAGAGCGAGGTGCCCCAAGTCGGTGAAGAGTGGTTGCTCCTGCCAGTGGCTGTCATCGGAAGCGGGATGAATGGGCTCTGCTGCGTCTTTACTTGCATGCGTCGGGTGGTTGAAAAGATGGGTCGCCACCTCCATGGGTGCACCAGCAGGGGTCTCTTCTTCGACAAAGAAGGTGGTGAAATGATCCTCTGGGCTGTTGGCTTTGGGTCCAGGCTGAATACCCGTAGGCGAAGGCTTGTCTTCTAAGCCAAACTCAGTGGGTGGATTCCAATTGTCCGGGACTGTGAACAGAGGGAGCTTGGGATAGCTCTGCATGGCGTCCTCCAAGGTAATTTCTTCCACGTACGCCATAGGAGGTGTTCGTGGTTTCCTGCGCCTTCAGATGGACACCATGGTCAGCGCCTACTCAAACTTCTTCTGTCTCTGGCGCCGAGATTCGGCCGTGTACCAAGCGGCACCCCTGCGTGGCTTTCCCCTTGCTCTGGGCATGGTGGAGACCCTGGAGATGACCAGGGTTCCTTGCGAATGGACTGCTCGGCTCCAGAGCTTCGACGAGACCTTAAATCTCTGCTCTGGTGGAATGAACTGTTGTTGCTCCGGTGGAATGAACGCTGCTATGGGCGAATGCCGTTCTGTTCTATCAATTCCGGTGATAAGGAGGAGGGCAACCGCGACCGCCATAGCCATTAAGGATTGATGTTGAGTGTGTTGGTGCCCGGTATTGTTCACTTGCGCGAAGGGGCTCATCGCTTGGGTATGGCTGCGCCGATCCATGGTGGGTTAATGGCTGAGGGGATGGTCGCCGGTGGATGCATTAATATTGCGTCCCGACATAATTCTGCGTGGCTCCGTTTCACTACGTGGCACCCCATCCGGGGGATGTAGGTCTTTGGTTGTTAAGGTTTGGCACTGAGTGGAGATGTCTGAGCCCTCTGAGACGTGGGCCTCCCAACATAAGTATCCGGCTTCCATTTCGACTATTTCATTTGCTAGGCAATCCGCTACCCTGTTTTCATCTCACTTCACGTGGGAGGGTATGATGCTAAAATGGGGTTGGAGGAGGCGGTTGAAATCTTCTAGCAATCCAAAGAGTCACCAACTTGGTGAGATTTTTGAAGGGTGGCTTCCATGAAGAAGCTTGGTGATTAGCTTGATGGTGACTTGTGAGTCACCCTCCAAAATAATCTTGTGGTAATATTTATCCATAGCTACTTGGAGACCCCTCAATAGTCCTGTTAGCTTTGCCACATTGTTGGTTGTCTCCCCTAGGAATCCAGCTACAAGACCAAGGATCTCTCCTTTTGAGTTTCTGAGCACTGCTCCATATCCTGTTGTTCCCAGGTTGCCTTTGGAGGCTCCATCAAAATTTACTTTAATGAATTGTGCTGAAGGGGGGGACCAGGTGGTTAGGCTAGTCTGATGGTGCTTGTGTGTCCTTAGTGCTGGTTGATTGATTAGAATGGGTTGCCAGCTTTGAAGAATGCATTGTTCCTCGGGGTTGCAGTTGAGGTTCTTTGCTTTCCATGATTTACTTCTGACTGTTTCCTTGATTAGTGAACTGATTTTCTCCCATGTGGTTTCTGGCGTGGAAGCTTGGGAGTGGAATATTCTTTTATTTTGTTCCTTCCAAAGTTGCCAGAAGATGAATCCTGGTAGAAGCTGTCAGATGTGATTCAGAAGTGGGTTGTTGTAGGTGATGCGGTCCCAGTTCTCTATTGTGTCATTAATGCTGCTTCGATGTTGGTTGGATTTGCGCATTATTTGCACGCCCTGGTCCTAGATTTGTTGGTTGTAGCGGCATCCATTAAAGAGATGTTCTTTGGGTTCCTCTTGTTGATAGCAGAGGACGCAGAGGGATGGTCCGATGAAGCCTCTTTTCCTGAGGTTTTCCCAGTTTAAGGCTCGATTGTGCACCACCAACCACAGGAAAGTGGAAACCTTAGGCCAGAGAGTGAGATTCCAGACTTTGCTCCATATGGGCTCCTTGTTTTTGCCTTGGGGGTTTACATGTAGGAAGTAGGCTTCTTTTATTGTGAAGGTGCCAACTGTGGAGTACCCCCATCTCAGGATGTTCGACCCTTCTCTTTTGGGTATTTTACGGCGATTGGCTTGAAATTGCCAGCTCTGCAGATTGAGATTCTCTGAGACTCCGAGGTCTTGATTAGATGTTTTCCATTGGCGCCAAGGAAGTTGTTGTTCTTGCGGTTTCCAAAGGTCCTTAACCCTTAAGGAGGTATGCTGATTGAGGGCTCCTTTGAGATTAGATAGTTCCTCCATTTTGTTCAGGGGTTTGAATTGCTGCTAAGAGTCATGCCAGAACATGGCACTCTCTCCATCTCGGACCTCCCAAAAGGCATGGTTCTGGACTAGGGTACGGTTTTGCCATGCTGTATTCCAGATATTAGAGCCTTGAATTCGGTTGTTATGCCTGATTAATTGGTTATCTGGTGTGAGGGGGGCATACTTTTGTTTCCACATTTATGCCCAGGCAGCTGTTGGAATTTTTAGCCAGCGCCACCAGATTTTGGCTCCCATTACTTGATTGAGTTTCCCTGGGTCCCGAAGGCCCAATCCTCCTTGGATTTTTGGCGTATAGAGTCTGTCCCAGTTTACTAGAGCCCATTTCTTGTTGGGTTGGTGGCCATGCCAGAGGAAGTTTTGCTGAAGGTTTATGATGGCTCTAATGACTAGTTTAGGAGCAGCCAGGGCGGTGAAGAGATAGGTAGAAAGAGCCTGCAAAACTGATTTGAGGAGGACTAGCCGAGAGGCAATATTGAGGGGTCTAAAGGTCCAATTAGTCTGTTGGAGATGGAAAGGAGAAGGCTATCCTAGGAAATGGATCTGGCAGCTACCCCCGTGAGGGGAACGGCTAAATAATTGGACGGAAGGGAGCTCCTGGGTATTCCTAGAAGTCTGGAAATATGAAGTTGAACAGAGGTCAGAGTGTTGAAGAAGTAGAGCTTCGATTTGTCATAGTTGAGGGACATGCCTGAGGCTTCAGTGAAGTCAGAGAGGATGGAGTTGAGCTTGTTGGCCTCCCGAACCATGGGGGAGTTAAGAAGGAGGGTGTCATCGACAAATTGACTATGAGAGGGTGCTGGATGAATGTTGTGTAGTGGCAGGCCTTTGAGGGAGCCATCGGTGACTGCTGCCTTAATATACCTTCCCAGGCCTTCCGCCATAAGTACAAACAGGAAGGGCGAGAGGGGGTCTCCCTGTCTGATGCCTCTAGAGGGTGAGAAATGTTTGGATGGGACACCATTTACTAGGATGTAAAAAAAGGTTGAGGAGGTGAGGTTTAGGATCCAATTGACCCAACACTGATCAAAACCAAAAGATTCCAAGATAGCTCTAAGATATTGCCAATTGGCTCGATCGAAATCTTTTGAAAGATCAAGTTTGATTAGCATAAATGGGGTCCTTGAAGTCTTGAGGGAGTGGATGACCTCGTGAGCTAGGATGACACTGTCCATGGTTTGTCTTCCTTCTACGTACCCTGCCTATTCCTTGGAAATGACATGTGTCAGAATAGGTTTGAGTCGATTGGCTACTACCTTTGTTATTATTTTGTAGATGACATTGCAAAGGGCTATGGGTCTGAACTTTTTGGGGTTTGTGACTCTTTCTTCTTTCAGAATGAGGGTTAGAAAGGTGGCATTAAGGGCCTGGAGGACCATTCATGATGCTCTCGATTCCTCTACTACTTCCCAAACTTCTTTTCTGATTAGGTCCCAACAGTGGTGGAAAAAATCAGTAGTGAACCCATTCGGGCATGGGGCCTTTTCGGGAAGCATGGTTTTTACTGCTTGATCCACTTCCTCTTGGGTAATAGGTTGTGTTAATGCAACATTTTGCTCGGAGGTTACCAGCGGAGGTATGTGTCTGGTGATTCTTTGTATGGATTATGTTCTGTCCTCCTTGGTTTCTGTTAGAAGGTCCTGGTAGTAGTTGATCAACTCAACTTCAATTTTAGAGTGTTCTCTGACTGGGTTGCCCTGACCATCCTCTAAGTGAGTGATTCTGTTGACGTGGCGCCGGTGCATCATTGCTCTATGGAAGAGTTTTGTGTTCTTTTCCCCTTCCTTGAGCCATTGTACTATGGATTTTTGCTTCCATAGAATTTCCTCTTGCTTTCTTCTCTCTTCCAATTGTGCTTGGAGCTTCTCCTCCTCTCTCATTAGATCAATGGTTCTGGATCCGAAGATGAAGGTGTTTCGGATCTCCGCCAGCTTGCTTTCTATGTTCCGGATGCTTTGAAGTATATTTCCAAAATTTTTCTTGTTCCAATGTTTCAACAACTGCTTAAAGTTTTTGAGGCATTGCTGGAATTTTTACATACTGGAACCATGGTCTATTTTCGCCTGTGCCCACTAGGATTTGGCTAGCTATTGAAAATCCGGGTGTGAGAGCTAGAATTTTTCTAAGCGAAAGGGCTTATACTTGGGTATCGCACCTGTGTCTAGATTAAGGGCAAGAGGCCAGTGGTCTGAACTGACTTTTGGTAGAATAAGGCTTTCCAGATAGGAGCCTGTCTCCATTAATTCGTCGGTGACCACGAAGCGGTCCAGTCGACATGCAATGTGTTGATTGCCCGATCTGCGATTGGACCAGGTTAAAGTGGCATTGCTATTTTCTATATCAACTAACTTTAGATGATCAATGAGAGTTTTGAACTTACCACTGTCTTGCTCTAGTTTTTTGGTGCCTCCTGTTTTTTCCTCCAGCGACAGGATCATATTGAAGTCGCCTCCTAAGATCAAGTTTTGAGTTGTCACCAGAGTCTTGATTAGTTCGAGCCACTTCATGAGTTTGTATTTGTCCTGCTGGCTACGGGGGTCATAGACGTTAGTGATGGTGCCTTCCTGATTCGAGCCAGTGATCTCGAAGTGAGTCGTTATTGTTCCTACGGTTGAAAAGGGTTTGTTGATACTGATATTGTATGGGTTCCAAAGGATAGCTAGGCCTCCAGAGGCTCTTGTGGAGTCTGTTGATATGGAGTTGCATTCTCGCCAGATACGCTGAAAGATGGTTTCATCTTCTGTTCCCGCGCATTTGGTTTCCTGTAACATTAGAATGTCTGGATTTTCTGCCTTGATGCAGTCTCGGAGGATCCTTTGTTTGGACCTACCATTGAGTCCTCTGATGTTCCAGGTGATGATCTTCATCATTAAGAGGGTGGTGTTGTGTGGAGGTATACCTCCGAAAGCTTGTGAATCTGACCTGAATTTATCATGAGATTGCCCGCCTCCTTGATCAGTTGCTGTGTTGTTTTACACCCTCGTCTTTTGTTCTCTCGGAGGATTCTCTTCGAGCTTGAGCTCGAGTTCGTAGCTATTCTCAAGCGTGCTGTGGAACCTACCGAGGAGTTGAGAAATACTTTATGCACCTTGCGCAATTGTTCTTCAGGAAGGGTCTGCAGGTCCTTTTGATTCAGGGCCTCCTCTAGCTTTTCTAGATCTATGCCTGCTAGGTCTCGATCATCCAGTTGCATTGGGGTGTCCCCATCTCCGTCTCCTCTTTCTTCTGTGTAGGTTTCACAACCTTGGGGAGGGGGGGAAGGATTTGGGGCATCTTCTTGAGGCTGTTGCGAGTCCTTGTGCGGGTCTTGGATTTCCTCATCATTTGGCAGCTGGTTCAGCATCTCATAAGAATTTTTGGTGGCAATTTTTTGTCTAGAGTCTAGGATCTGCCTCCTTGGTGGGTTTCTTTTCTTTGACGCAACCGTGGTGAAGCCATCCTTCTGTGTGTTGTCATTTTCTTTGGTGGATGGTTTGATCAAGGGGCAGTCTCTGTAGAGGTGGTCGTTCTCATGACATCTCCTACATCGAAAGGGAATGTGCTCGTAATCCAAGGTTTATTGCCAGTCCTCATCCTGGTATTCAAGAGTCACCTCTCCAGGGAGTGCCTTGGAGATGTTCATGTAGACACAGTTCCTGGCATAGGAAGTATATTTTCTCTGTCTTGTGGCCTCTGAGGCTTTGACATATTGTCCTAGACTATTCCCTATGCCCATTAGAATCTCCTCCAACCAAAACTATTGCGGTAAGGAGTATAGGCGGATCCATACAGGGGCCATAGTGAAATCTTCATTGTCGGGGATAAATCTTTTAGTCCAGAAGCGTAAGAATAGCCCTATTGAGTTGAAGAAATACGACCGATTTTCAAATATCCTGTCCTTGTCCTCTAGATTGTATAGAATGATTGTGAAGAAGCCTTTGGAGCTGAGTTGAACCTCATAGTCCCTTTTGGGGTTCCACCAGTGCTTGATCCATTTGTTGAGATCTCTTTCTGTTGGCCGGAGTCCCAGGAACTTGCCTATGAGGGCATGTTCTCTCATAAATTGTGTGTGTTCTCCTACTCTGGTTGAGCTGATGAGGTATCGCGGTGTTTTTTCCATTTGTGGAATGCATTTGCCTCGCTCCCATCCTCAAGGTGGCTTTGGATGGGAGGTTCCTGCTTCTGTCTCCATTTCCTTTCGGAGCCCTTGTTCCTTGGCCAAAAGTTGCTCGCGTATCTGCAGGGGCGGCTCGAATGTGGGGTGTTTCGCTCTAGTACCAGAGCGGTCATTGGCGGTGATATTGTTGTATGAGCGGGGTTTCCCCCCCTCTTCTAAGCCCATTTCGGCGTGTTAGTGGAGGTCGAAGGGCTTTGTCTCGTTGCTGAACGAACGTCGCGCGGGTGTTTTGCGTCTGGTCGGCCGCGGTCTGCACCTGAATGGGACTAGGGTTTCCTCAGCCGGGGTCACCGTCGTCACTCCCTATCTTCAATGTGTTCATCTCCTCTTCTAACGTTAAATAAGAATTGTTAATAGTAAAAATCCAATTAATTAAAAAAAAATAGGTTCTTGTTTCATGTGTTTTCTCTTAAGAGGTTACAATTTCAAATCTAGAGGGGGGTAGGGTATGTATACCCCCGTAAACTTTATGAGTCAAATAGTTGGACCGAGCGGGGTCCCTTGTCCCACAAACAAGGAGGTCTTATACAACAATTTAGTGTGGGTCTCATACACGGTGACCTTAAAAATAGATTATTATTATTATTATGAAATAATGATAGCGAACAAAGAAAATACAATTTGAATTTTTTTTATAAAAAAACACTTAGAAATGATAATAATGAACAAATATTAAAATGCAAATGCAATGAGCTGGCTGGAGAGGAAGACAAAAACAAAGACACCATTTTGAGAAAATTTTATGACAAAAAAGTGGTGAGTAAACAAAACTCTATTTAAATTTGGGCTAAATTAAAAATTAACTTAAGAGTCCACTGAAATGAAATTCAAAAAAATTAAGCAAATACCAAAATGTATGAAAAAAATGGAATGGGAACCAAATGAAGAGCAGTCAGGAACATTCTAGAAATGCAAGTGAATATTGGAAAGACTGAACCCTAAGTCAAACCATAAAAAATAGCCAAAAACCTATAAAAATATAACGCCGACAAAAATAAATAACAATATATCAAATCGTGCCAAAAGAAAACGTGATCCTTATCAAGGCCTAACCTCATTGATATATAATTTCTGGGAAGCCACTGCCGAAGGTTAAAAAGCAGGGATGAGGGACAGCCGAGGTGGATCCCAGATATGCAAATAGGGAATCAGACGCCAGCGGAAACCACTTCATAGAGATGCAAACATGCAATTAGATGCCCGCGGAAACGACTTCACAGAGATGCAAACAGGCAATTAGACGCCCGCAGAAACCACTTCACGGAACTTCTCGATTCCTCTTCCCGATCCTGTTAAAAGCCTGTTGTTTCGTATGGGTGAAGGCAGGAACATGGCATTGAGGCGGTGGAGCTGCAAATCACATGCAAATCACACGCGGCGTATTAAAACAACGCATATTAAAACAAAACACGTGGCCTGTTGTCAATGGCTATTGACAGACTACGAAAGGCCGAGGGTAATCTCTCTCCCTTATAACAACGTTTCTGGGGTTTCTGGGGTAATTTTTAAAAGAATATATTAAATTTTATTATCTATTAACAAATAAATTGTTGGGTTTCATTTATCTGGTGTTAATATTTTAATTTCTGTTAATCACTTACGTGGCAATCAGTTAGCTATCAAAGTAATTTTTAAATATGATTAGGTAAATGTAAAAAAGTAAACACATAAACTGATGTCTTTATAATAGCTAGGAAGTTAATGATTGAAATCACAGCCATTTATTTTGTGTGACTACTAAGAATATTCCAGTCATATTTAATCCTGTCCATAGAAAACTTATTAAATACTAAACCTCTATTAAATCTGCCCATTATCAATAGGTGTACGCCTTTCGACGTAATTATGTGATGGGAAAACACCCATATATCCACTGGATGCGTTATTGATGGTCCCGCTCTCTGCTTTTTTCTCCAGCATTTTCAACGACATGTGGCACCTGTGTGCCATCAAACTTCTTAAGATTCTTCAGATTCCTCTTCGATGCTTGATGCTATTTATATCAAGAAGATGTCGTTCTCTACGCAAGCGGATCTATCCCCGCACATGCTGTTGTTCTGTTGATTTACAGTTCTCGACCTGTGTAACAGCAATGGGGAGGAGGAGCAAGGGGAACGAGATAATCCAACATCTTCTCCTCATGCAGATGGCGAGGAAGTGCCACGGGATAGCCAATGCCCGAAAGGCTTTCTCGCTCAAGAGATGGCGCTATTTAAAGTTGGATTGGGCTCATGCAGAATTAGATAAGGTGGATATTCCCAAGGNCATTCCGGTCTATGTGGGAAGCGAGCGCAGGCGGTTCATCATACCCACTGCGTATCTGAACCACCCTCTATTCCGTTCGCTCCTCCGCAAGGCCGAGTAGGAATTTGGATTCAATCATCATATGGGTCTTACCATCCCCTGCGAAGAAGATGCATTTGAGTATCTCACATCACTTATAGAGGGGAAGGATGCAGAGCCTATCGCAACGCTCAACCTCGAATTGGAATGGTTGAATATTTGGACGTATGAATTTATTTAGAGGTCTATGGATGGCCTGAGGAATACTAACAAAGAATGACATCGTTGATCTCTGTTATAGAAAGCGGTCAGATCCACTATCAGTGCATAGAACCACATCTTCTGTAATTTGTGGATAGAAGCTCGAGAAGTTAGGTCTTTAACAGACCACGAGTTTTAGAAACAAAACAAGTGCAGTTTCAGCTGCTCGAACCTGGAGATTCTCCAGTGGAGAATATTCGTCTTCCAACACAACGCTTTTGGAAACAGTTTGAACTTTGAATTCGTCTTGCCTTTTAAAATATTTCAGATTTTTGTGATCAATATCAATATAATATAAGACCGCACGATGCACTTTGATGTACTTTTAAGTACAACTCAACAGCACTGTACAATTAATTATTTGTTTAATGACAAATGTTTGCTTTAAATGAAATGTTATGATTTGGAGATATAAAGAGAACTCCTCATGTTCCACCCATACATGGGGTTTTCTATGAGGCTCCATCAAAGAAAGTCCAAGGAATGGCCTTATTAATTTTCACTTCCTTGGAGTTATCATCATTTTGTTTATCCTCAACTTTTAAATATGCATGTAGTATGTTAAAGTTAATTTTTTTTAAGTTCTTGTTGGCACACCACATACTAAAGGCCTATTCAATATTTTTTCCTACCCAAACATTTTGGCATGTTAACATCTTTTTCACTTTCTTCTACATTTTCATTTTAATTGGGAAAGTCATAATGATATGAGACTGCACAATCTAGGCCTAGAAAAATATATTTTTTGTGGAATATCTGAGATAGGAGTCCTATTGTTAAAGATCAACCACATGAAAATTTTGGGTTTTGAATTGCTTTTTAGTTTCCATATAACTCTCCACCACTAGGCATGTAAATATTCTCTTCCTTACTCAAGAGATTTATATCCTAATTTTGGTACATATACCCCTGATGGGTTTAGAGACTAGACCAACTAATCATCTTCCTCTTTAATTTTGGCATTGATATCTTTTAAAGAATCTGTGTATCCATACCATTCTCCTTCATTCTCTTCCCCAAGGCCTAACTCCCTCCAGGACATCCAAGCTTGGTGCAATATGGTTGTCCTATCTCAGTTCACAACCTATCATAACATATAATAACTTCCACTTCAGAGCTCATGAATTAATTGATATGATAGCCTATGCATGTACCTTTGCTTCCAACTTAAGGGTTCATATCTATTTGCACTTTATCACCTTTACCCACTTGTCATATCAACCAATTTCCCACCAAATGAAAAGATGACTTTAGAAATTTCCACACAATGTTTGAAGCATTGTGTACTAATTTTCTAGGATTTATTATATATTCCTCTACATGTATGAGGCAATGCATTTTTATTTAAAAATTTGCACCCACAAGCCATTTCCTTGTTGTAAGTACTTTTGAAAATAAGAATGGGTTCTTTAGACCCCAATCATATTTTGCTTTTGGTAATGCTCTTTAATTTTTCCATGAAGCCAAAGAAAAGGCTTTTTTATTTTGTTTCCCATACCAAAGAAATCTATAACATAAACACCTTATAATTCCCATAAATCATCTAGGAATCCATGACAAAAATATCCCGTAAACTGGAACTGATTCCATAACATCTTTGATCAAGACCAATCGTAACCCTTGAAAAATCCACCAATTACACCATATATTAAAAATTGTTTTTCCACTTTAGTCATCAACCATTGTCAATCATCTCTTTTTGTATATAATTGTTTTCAAATGAAAGCCAAATTACTTCAGGTCAAGATCTAAGTCTATTAGTTGCTAAGGAAACATGTGTAATGGATATCTTCTCTTGCTAAGTAATATGCCACAAAGATTTTGGTGTTTTTTTTAGGTTTATTATCATTCATTTATCTTTATAGAACAATTCCATGGTATCTATAAAGTTAATAGCCCTTCTACATCCCTCACAGAGAATGAAATCAAGATGTCATTAACCAACACTATGTGAATAATATTGCATGAAGTTAATATTTGAACTCCCTTGAAACCACCTTGAAACTACCATTTTCAACGACCTATTTTATAATCCTAGTCAATCATTCAACAATTACATGGAAAAGGAGAGGGGATATATGACACCCCTATCTAAGGCCTCTTCTATGAATAAACAAGGGGGATGTTGCCCCATTTATCAAGACAACAAAACATGGAAAAGTAATGTAGTTCATTTCCCATACTACAAATTGATGATAGAAACTGAGATGAATGAGCATTGGTTTGAGATATAACTAGCTTACCCTATCATAACATTTGGAAAGATTCACCTTGACCACCATTTATCTTTGATTCCTAATTTTAATTGAATGGAGTCTTTCTTGAGCAACCCCTACTTACTTATGAATTTTTCTTCCCTCGAGAAACACAAACTATTCTTTAGAGGTTTTCCTTAATATGATGCTTTTTAATCTTCTTGCAATATATACAATTGGATAAGGAGATTGACTTGAATTTCCAAAAGGATGTTGGATTGTCATGCTTGTGAATTAGAGAAAGGAATATATTGTTGAATGCTTCTAGCATTTTGCTCATAGTTTTTGTGGCCTCTACCACCCTCAATAAATATTTTCCTATAAAATCAAAGCATCCTAAAAAAATTCTACATGGAGGTCATTAGGCCTTGGATTTTTGTCCTTTTGGAAAATTTGAAGAATATAAAGGAACTCTTCTTTTGTTATGAACCAATGCTTTGATACTACAAAAATCCACTTTGAGAGGGAACCTAGTTTTACAATACACTCAATGTATACGACAAGACATCATTAGAATAGTTTATTCTAGCTCGAAATCTTGTGATGGTTCTATTTTTTTATTTTCAAAATTCTTATTTTTTGTTTTAATATTTTATCCTCATCCAATAGTTTTTAATTATTGTTTTCTAATCCACAACTTTCTTCATCTTTTTTTTTTCAATTCTTCTTTTGACTCATCCTTTTCCCACTTCTCTTTGTTATTATTTCCATATTTTAATTTTTTAATCTACTTACTAATTACTACTTCTCATCCATAAATGGTGGGATCATAGCTCGTCCATCTCCTCAACATGGAAAGCAACTAAATTCTAATTGTGTTTTCATCGAATCTTTCATCATAATAAAACTGAAAATTCATTCACAATAAGAAAAGTCGTTATACTAAATTAGATTAATCTTTCATGGAGCAATGGGTCCAGGTGACTCAACTATTCACCAATCATTTGAGTTGCTAAGCACAAGGGAAAATGAAATCAACGAATGAGATATAATCACACAGGATCTTGTTAAATATCGTGCACAACTTTTTTTCTCTTTAATCGAATGTATGGTCCAATGGTGTTGTCAACTCTCACTTAGGAATGAAATATTGCCCGCAGCCTGGACAAAAGCATTACTACACCAGCCATCCAAAATTTGAATGCCCAAGAAGTGCATGCGATGTGTGGCATTAGAGAACGGGCACCAATGAAGAGTTGGATGACCAGTTGGAGGCTAACGACACATGCACAACTCAAATTCAAGGCTAGTGAGGGATGGGATGTTGAAAGAGATTGTACATAACATGGGCATCCAACTAACCATCGATGGTCGAGACACCTAAGGAGAACATATGGGCCATGGGAACTTGAGGATATCAACCAACGATTCTTGGAATGCCTAGAGATAATGTTTAGGGTGTGGGAATTGTGGACAACAAGAGAACAATTCGTGGGACACCTAGAGCGAGGTTTAGAGAGTGGGTTGTAAGGAGAGTGCAACTAGCAATGTTTAGGGTGTGGGAATTGTGGACAACAAGAGAACGATTTGTGGGATACCTAGAAGCGAGGTTTAGAGAGTGAGTTGTAAGGAGAGTGAAACTAGCAATGTTTAGGGTATGGGAATTGTAGACAATAAGAGAATGATTTGTGGGACACCTAGAAGTGAGGTTTAGAGAGTGGGTTGTAAGGAGAGTGCAACTAGAAAACGAATAACTACGGGCAGTGAGAAAAAAAGTCTCAACAACTATAATAATAGGATTAGCAACTACCTAGTAAGTAGTAACAACTCTCAAGGGGGACCGTCCCTTTCCAAGATATGGAATCAATTGGACGATGGTAAACAAAGAGCTATTAGGGTTTTTTTTTTCACCATTAACCAATGTCTTGTGCAAACTAAACTCTCACAGAGAAAATTATTGAGTCCTTAGCTGAATAAATTCTCAACAGATGTAAGTTAATTAGTGAACATACATTAATGTGTAACAATAACTCAATGAACTATTTTATTGTGTTCAGAGAATCCATTACAAATATGGGTGAGCTATGCACGATTAAAAATCTTATGGATTGTTACTCACAAGAAGACCAAAATTGCAGACAACCATGCCTTCGGGACACTTTCGCTCATTGTGGATAGGATTCTCAACTTCTTCGTCAATTGACTTCAAGCAAGCTTCCCTTTGAGTTGTTTATCTTTCTCCTTCAAGCGTTTCTGTTTCCCTCAATTCTCTTATTGTCTCCCATTTCCCTCTTCGCTACAACCTTCATTCTTTTAATGTGCTAACTTTGGAAGGCCAACTATGACATGGTTCATTTCCACTCACCATTTTCCAGAAAAAAAAAAAAAAAAAAAAAAAAAAAAATAGAATAAAAAAATTTCAAGTACAAGTTTATTGCAATTTTACAAAATGTTTTGGGTGAGGAACCAACTCAGATCATGCCTCTCCATTTTCATGTTTTTGTTCCCCAAAAGCTTCAACTCCTTTAATATTCTTCTTCTTCTATCATCAAGCAGACTTTGGAAAATATCAAAGAAAGGATGCATCCACTATAGGATGGAAGATAAGATTTGAGTAAGGGTTTCCTTTGGCATAACACTGTTTTCCTTCTCATGGATATGGATTACATTCACTAGTGCAATAGGTCATTGGAAAACTATTTCTCCTTGGGATACAAGTGCAAAAAACTCCTCTTTCTAGTTGATCTTGACTCTCCAATATTTCTTCTTGATGCAGTTCGAAGTGAAGCCTCCAACATTTGGCCTCCCAATGTCCAGTTAATCTACAATACTAGAAATAGTTCATGCATGGGCTGCTTGGCCTTTTAGAGTGCCAACAATATCTAGCCTTATGACCCCTTTTCTTGCAAAGAAAACAAGTTATGACATACCTCTTTGGTTTGTGACGATGCTTGTTATCTTTTGCTTGGTCCCCCAGGATTTGGAGAAAATATGGATGGAAGAATAGTCACTTTGTTGTGCTCTTCCAAGATTCTACAAAAAAAATTGAGTGGCTTGCTGCACATCGCTTATTTGCTAGTTCCTCTTGCCTTGATGAAAGTGGATTGAGTTGCAATTGTGTTGGCTTATTGTCCACTGAATCCTAGAAAATTATGCTTGGGCCTCTATTGAGCTACAATGGGAATAAAAATCCCTTCGCCTTCTTTTCCTATCCCTTGGCCATCATAGCCCATTTGTCTCATGAGATTGGAACCAATTCCTCTAGTGTTCTTTTTAAAGTCACTAAAGTTATCCTAAGGAATGATTTTTGAAGGTGAGTTTACCATGTTTTCCTATGTCATGGTACTAGCTTCAACAATGGAAATGGAAGGGGATTTCTTGGTCTCTTGGACATTTCCTTCTAGTTTCTTCAATTCCTCTTTATTCGCTGCCAAGTCATGATATATATGAGTAGTGACCTTGGTGAACCTATCCTCTTAACAATTATCCATCTCAATGAATTTCTTCCCCAACTACAAGAGCTTCAATATTCTCATGTCTAATTCTTCCCTCGTGGTGGTGAAGGATTCATGGAACTTGGAAATATCTTTCTCCAGCCCATATGTTCTCTGTCTCCAATACCAACTTTCTTCTTTTATTTTCTTATTGAAGTCTCTCAACTCTTCCAACTTCTCCCTATTCAATGATTTTCCCATGGGAGTTGCTTCAAGGTCTCTAATGAACCTACTATTATACCATATAATCCGTAAATGGTAGGCTTATAGCCCATCCATCTCCTCAACACTACAAGGAAAAGACCCTCTAGTGGTGTTTTTTTGCAGAAGGCCCTATAAAAATAGCCCAAAAATCCCTTTATAGCGGAAGACACAAGCGGAGGTGAGTGGGCGGAGGTTTTAGCGGATGTTTTTTTTATGGTTCTTTTATAAATACATAACGTACCAATGCATTTTCTGCTATGTATGCATCAGTGCTCTAAAAAATGGTGCACCATGGTAGGGTTATTTAAAAAAAATATATACTCTAGTGCGCTACTTAAATACTGACACACCAGTGTGCACCATTTATCTAAAAATGGCACACTATGGTAGGGTTATTTAAAAAAAAATACTCTGGTGCACTACTTAAGTACTGACGCACGAGTGCATCTAATAATCGAGCGCACGATAACATGGTTAAATAAATAAATAAAAAATTATCGGTCGTAAAATTCATTTTTACCCTTTTCAATGTTGTAGAGCTCTCAAGCATCGGTGCAACGTTTTCCTCTCTAAATCCCCATGCTATCGGTGTTTCCCTTTCTTTCTTTCCTTCCATTTGTTTCTCAATGTGTTGCTTTCAAATTTTTCCAAACGATGGGCAAATTTGTTTTTTTGGACTACGTGGAAACCATGCCTCCTCGACAAGGAAATGTTGAGGCAATCTCTTTATTTATTTATAACTTAATCTTTTAGCAGATTAAAATTCAAAATTTAGTTAAATTTCCATTGTTTTTAAAAACAAATTCTGCACGGTGTATTTGATTCATTTGTCTCACACTACAAATGGTGCACTCTGAAAATTTACAGGGTGCATCGAAACACCATGCCCAATTTTTTTCAGAGGTGCGTTTGCAAAATCTAACGGACTGATGTGTTGGGTAAAATTTAGTACACTAGTGCGTAATTTTACCGATGCACCGCCTAAAATAATATAGTTGATTTTTCACTATGCGTAGAAATAACTTTAACGCACCGGGGCGTTACGTTAAACGACGCATCACATAAATCATATATATTATTTTATGCGACGTGTTGGTAAACTTACACACCAGTGAATTAATTATTATCCAACGCACCGTCATAAAAAATAGAGCCTAAATTCCAAAGTATCGTAATTATCAATTTTTAAAAAATTATTGATGCAGTTTGTCGCCTTTCCTGTAATGCAGCGGTGCATGTCAGGAAAGGATACGAACTGGTGCATGTCAGGAAAGGCTACGCACCATAGTGACAAATTTTTAAAAAATGGTTTTACAGTGCTTTAGGATTTTAACTTTTTATTATTTTGGGTGGTGCATCGGTTAACCTTAGTGCACCAGTGCGATAAGGTTATACAACGCACCGCATAAAATAATATTACAATTTTATATCGTGTGTTATGTTACATGTGCGCACTATAGATGGTTCTCACAAGTAATATATGCACCACATATGGTGCTTGACTATTTTTTGGGCCCATCGATGATGAAATTTACTTATTTTTTCTAGAAAGTTATTTTTCTATTAAATTTCTCATTTACTAATTTTTTTTTTATGTTTTATGGATGAGGCTGATGTATTTTATATGGTAATCATGCAGAGACGTCAACAGAGAGAGAAGGAGAAACAATAGGAGAAGGGGGTTGACTTGTACAATGTTGTATGGGATTGGGAGGCGAGGGAGAGGGAGGGGGATTTGTACCCTCGCCCTATTACTATAGTGACTCAAGTCCTCTTGAGGAATGTAGGCCTTCTTAATTACTATGAGGAGGATACATCCTTGAAGGGACACTTCGGGTTCTTTTTGCAACTGATCCATCAATGGGATTTCCATCAATAGGCTTTATGTGTCGATCTTGATCAGTGGTATCAACGCACTAAGGAGGATATATATTTTATCACTGGGATATCCAGGAGAGGGGAGGTTTTTTCTTAGTTCCCTAATGTCCTAGTTGGTGTTGCAACATATATTGAGCTCATGTAGTCTCAAAGATATATTAGGGTTGATGTACTTTCTCCAGCTAATTTTTAGGTGTCTAGTGGAAAGCTATGGATCGCTTCTTTCGATGCAGAGGAGGTTAGGTGTCTCTCACTATTAGTGACGACCATTGCACACTTTAACAATGATGGGAAACAAATTAGTTGCACTCTTTTGTATTATTTTTATTCTTTGGGGCAAAGGCCACAATGTACTAGATGGTCTAACATTTTTTTGCAGTAGTTTTGTATAGCTCTAGATAGATGTTGTGATATGATACATGGGAGGGAGAACTTCCCTTTTTCTTCAGATATGTTTTGTTTATTTTTTGAGAGATTTCTGGAGACAAGGACTACTTTTTTCCATTAGCCTCACTCAGGTGCAGATGCCCATGTGGGGCGAGGTGATGCCCAAGAAAGTCCAGCCAGAGTTTCCGACCAGGATTTCCACTGATGCACTAAGGATACTAGCCAGTGAGGCCAATCACATGTTCATGATGGTGTCGTTTTCTTACACAGGGTTTGATTGGCGAGGATGTATGAACATCCTCTTCACACCGGATGAGCCACCAGATGCTAGAGGTATTATTAGTTTTTTGTTTAAATTAATCTAGTTTCATTTTATTGTCTTACTTCATTAGAATAAAATTAATTCTAACACGTTCTTTAACTTGTTTTTATTAAATTGTTTAATGAAACTATCTAATTATTGTTGTGTATTATATATTTTGTAGATATTGGCACATTCCTTGGCAACATGCATCCTCCCCCACCAGATGTGGATGAGGATATTCCTTAGGCCGTGATGAGTTAGGGTCCTCGAGTGCAGATACCTGACATGCACCATAGGTCAGATACTAGATTCAGGTTGGAGTTGGTCAACTGACTCTATGCACTTTTGGTTCAGGTGGGAGTCGTCTTGTGCTAATGCGAGACATCAAGGCATATCCTATGCTCTTGGAGCTTTGGAGGGAGATGACGTGCGATATGATGCCTCTTATGCATCATATCATTGGAGCTACCAAGATCCTAACTGCGAGTAGGGTTGTCAATGATACAAATTCTTCCTCTAGTACCTGTTTGTCCAGTACCCATTCGTCTAGTACCCTTCATCCATTACCCCATCGATTGATGAGGGTGGTCATGACCCTTCTTCACATCTTCCTCCTCCTCCGTCACCTCACCCATATGAGAAGGAAACACCTATTCCTCCATCACATGTTTCTCATTAGTGAGTCGACCAACCACCTCCTCCTCCACCTCATAATTTTCCTCACAAAGTCGACCAACCATCTCCTCCTCCACCTCCTACTTCTCCTCACAGAGTCAAACAACCACCTCTTGATCTTCCACTTCCTCTTGATCATCCATCATCTTCTACTATAGAACATGCCTCCAATACTATTCTAGATATGATTATCACATTGGCTAGACCAGAAATGTTATAGCAAGAAATATTGTCTATTGTCTCATCACTCAAATAATCCCCTATTTGTGTAAAATTTGGGTTCTCTATTGTCCCTATATTTACCCTCCACGTCTTTATTGGTTGTTTGTACACCACAGAATCAAGCTATGGTCCTTATACTACCCATTCTCCTTTTGTTTCAGGTACTTGCACATTCCTGAAATCCTCTTCATCATGTTCTTCCTTCACAACATTTTAACACTCTAGTAACTCACAGACAATCATAGAATCCTTGTGCACATCACTGACTAGTACCACCTCCATCGACCCTTCTTATAAAAAGATATTGGTTCAAATAAATTGTAACAATGCATCCACTAAGGGGGATTTGTGTTCAAACATAGATGTTATTGTGAACCTTTGAACCAACTCATCTCATCTTGTTGTTCCTCTACGTATTTCCAATTCCAAATACCGTTTTTTCAGAATTGTATCTAGTGTATGTATAAATATGTGCATCCATTCCTCCTTTGGTTTCAAGCTCCATTTTTTTCTGCACTACTCCATATGTTATGTTAGTTCACTCTCCCATGTATACTTCTGTGCAATATCTTCTACCTCGATACCAAACCTTACATACATTAGTCTTCTACACTACAATTGGTATTCCATTCCCTCTTTGTGTGCATCCCACCATCTGGTTGGAGTCACTTTTAGGACAACATCTAGTGCCAAAATCCTTTGTTGTTCAAGTAACTGCAACTCAAATTCCTTTACAAAAAATCCTAGATCAGTTAATCCATCGTACTTGGGTGGATCACATATCTCTATTCTAATCCAACGCAAGGATCGAGTTATGCGTGAACATCATCTAGTTGATACTTCATGCATCCTCTGCTTCTAATGCTCTAAACCTTCCTCTAAATTTGATGCACATGAAATGATACTTCTCTAACTTAGCACACCATATGTAGGGGTTAACATAATCATCCATACGTGCAGTTATGTTATACAAATTTTCAATGTTGTTTCCTCTTGTTGGCTATATGTATCTCTTCCATTATGTTAGGTCGAATGGTGCAGTCACTTTAAAATCCCCGACTTCAAATATCATTTCTCTCCGCTTTAGATTAATGATTTCATGATTATCGAATTCCCATTTGAGTCCCATCAATGTTGGATATGATTGACTATTATCAATGATTTCAATAACTTCAAAGTTTTCCACATTGCACACCTAATCTATGTTCACCGATACCCTTGTCAATTGACCAATAGGTACTATCTTGTGCTGATTTGTGAGACTTAACTTAATAGGAGACCAGACCAACATGGGTTTTCCCATTATCTCCCAACTCTACTTACGTAACACATTCACATCATACCCCAAGTCTAAGATAACATTATCCACATCATATTCCCCATTTTGCACATTGAGTTTGAATTCATGGTTGGTCCTCTTTCTATGTAGTGCCTGATTCACCACCCTTTGCATGATGGGAGTTTCCCTTCCTTGCATGCAGTGATCAATCATCACATATACAATGTTAATCACAGTTTTATCTTTCATTATCTCTATGCAAATTCTTAGGAATTTTCTTAGAGTTATTACCTTTCTAGTTGGCTTCACTAGTCCAATGCAATCATTGACCTGCAACCCAGATGATGTTGATTCTCTCCAATTCTATCCAAGCACCTCTTTTCTTGCCCTTTGATATGTGTCATTTTCCTACTGAGGGTTGACTGTTGGTATAGGCCTTATTGAATTCCTTACCAATTTATCAACCTATTTCCCTCCATTCATCCCATTAGCTCATGTTCTAGATCCTACACACATAAACATTTCTATTCTTGGTCCTTCGTTGTGTTTTTTGGTTGATATCTTCTATACATTCAGATTTGAATTATGCTTATGGTTCCCTTTGGCCTGCCATTTTGTAGAAAGTTGAGGACAATCTTCTATCGCATGGTCTAGTGCTCTATAGTATGTGCAAGTTGTACAAATTTTCAGACAAGCGTGGGCTAAATGTCCCGATTGATTATAATTGTAAAATATTATTGGCCCTCTTCCTCCTCTACCAAAATTTCCTCTGCCTCCACCTTTGCCAAAATTCCCTATGTTACCTGGATTAAATACTCTCTAATTATTATATTATGGACCACCCCCTTCTGTCATAGTATTCTCCTCCCGAATCCTATACTTTTTTGAAGTGCGCTCCCTCATCAAATTGAATGCGTGAAAATCCTTCTCTTCATGCCCGATGAAATTGCAAAAATTACAAAATAAGTTTCTTGGTGTACTCTAATACTTCTGCAGTAATGGAAGATCATTCAGATGGTGTCCCAATTTCTTACATATCTCACAATATCCCCCTCCTAGTAGTCGAATCGGTGCTCCAATCGCTAAATACTGTGCAAAGGATGGGCATTCTTCCTTGTGGTGGCTTTCAGTTATAAACTTGGTACACCAAGATTGTTCTCGTTTCTCCTTCCCTTTTGTAAGTTCTTCCAGTTGAATCATTAACGCAACCAACTGCGTCTTAAATTGTGCCATCCCTCCATTGTTTCCTACAGGGGATGTTTCCAACTTCATTGCAATCTCCAAAGCTTCAGGTTGTGACGCAACCTTCTGTTGAATAAATGACCTGTGAATGTGTGGTATAATTCCTGGAATAAACCATTCTTGATGTTTTTTATTAGGGATCTAGAAATTTAATATACCCATTAGACCCTTGAATCTTTGATTGAAATCCAATACTAACTCAATTTGCATGTGTTTAATTTCCTTCATCTCTGTAATGTACTACGACTCAGACTTTTACTTCTTGAACTCTTTCAACAATGCTTTTCTTATTTCCGCCAAAGTCCTTGCTTTTCCTATAGGTGTGGTACTTTGTAGCTTCATGTACCAGACTAATGCACGACCTGTAAATGTTGTTTCCAACTGTGAAATCTTCATAGCCTCATATTGGACATTCTTTGTAGCCCAAATTGTCTCGTAGACAAATAAATGTTGTTCTGGGTCCTCTGACCCAACTCCATGAAATTCAGGTAGTCTGAGGGTGTTATCTACCCCTACCATGTTACTCTGTGTAGTACCTCCTCTTAGCGATTCTAGTTGAATTTGACTCTGAGAAGTGCTTCCACTTCTTTGATTGTTACTAATCTCTCCTCCCTTTCTAACTATAAGTTCTTCTGATAAGTCTTCAATTGTTATCTCATATTATGGTGATGCACATGAGGTCGTGGATTCCACACAAGATCCATTCTAAGTAGGAATCGACAGATCTTCTATTATATGACTGGATTGGTACTTTTCTTCCTCTCCTTTTATGGCATGGTATCTCCATGATTTGGACTATTTCACAAGGTCCTCTCCACTCTGGCTCATTGCACGACTCTCCTTTCTTAGCCCCAATATTTTTCCTATTTTACCTCCTTCCATTGTGTAGTACTCCAAAATCGTCTTCTTCCTCTGATACCACTTCTTTAGTTTTTTGCATCCTTAGTCCCTCCCTTGCTTCTTCATTTCTTCCTTCATTATCTCATGTCCTCATACTATCCTCTTGTCATCCCCTAGTTCCCCTATGTGCACGAAGCCCCTTCGCAGTCAAAGTCCATGGTCATCACACACTTTTCACACAACAACATGTTTATCCACATACCCAATGATTTCATGAACCTTCCATGATTACCTTTAAAGAAGCCTTGTTATACAACACTGTAAGACTAGGTACAATCTACTACAAACTCTATAATATATCCTCCTAATATACTATTCTAATAGAAATCCTCTGCGTGAGTAGTTTGATTACTTACAGAATTCATCTATCTTACCAATTTAGGAGTCCAATTCCTCGACGTTGCAGTTCAGTACCTTCCATCATTCTCCACTAATCTTTCTAACCACTCATTCAAGATAATTGGAAATTCGCCAAAGAAGATTTCATGTAGCTTTGTGTACACATACCTTTGCATCCATTGGTTATTTCTCATCCGGGGGTTTCTATTCTCTTTCCAAGAAATCTCTCATTCCTTCCCTTCTATACATTCAAATTTCTCTTTCTTATCCAACCTCCAAAACATTCCCTCAATTATAGAATCTGGGTCCCAACAATGGAACCATTTGTTGGCGTGTGCGTGGTTGTAAGACCCTAGGTTCGAGTTATCTTTTCCAACAAGGCCATTCAGACACCATCCTTTTCGGCATCACCTACATGTAAGTGAAGTATCACCTGAGGCATCTATTGGGGTCGCAGGAACCAAATTTCTGTAGTAATGAGGGAATGAGAGGTGATCATTCTATTCATTCTTTTTATCGATTATGTGCACATTATGTTATCTTTATTCTTTGTTAGCTACTTAGTAAATTCATATTCATATTACTATTATACTTCAGATTACAACCTAAACCCATTACTATAACAATTGTAACTATTGCACAATGATTACATAGAAGAAAAATCTATTCTAACATGCATCCTTATAGTATCCATGATCAATCACATAAAAGATAGTAAAAACAGTAGTTAACGTGGTTCACCCAACTTTGGGATACATCCATAATGAATGGATTCTTTATTACTCTTTATGCAATTGTCTCAAGCTTGCACACTGATCTTAAAAAGATACATCATGGTATATTTTCCTTCTCCTAGCCTAGTCATTCTGCAGTGCAAGTCTCTCTCTCTCTCTCTCTCTCTCTCTCTCTCTCTCTCTCTCTCTCTGCATCATCTCGTTAACCTTCAAACATAGACTATCTAGTTACTTCTGTAGATCATTATATCACTCTCTTCTTGACCAAAATAGAATAGAGCAAGAGGAACCCCAAAACAGAGAACCCCTATCTTCCCAACCCATTACATATTTATACATCAATTCCATGGCTTAAAACCCTACTTTGTTTATCCAAAAAACCTATTACAATTCATGATAATTCAAGTTGAATTGTTGTTTGGTATGTTTTTCCTTCTTTGACACCTTCATGCCGCTTTTTCACTCTAGCTGTTTTTCTTCCTGCTTTTGCGCATCCTTCTATCTTTAACATGTCGGGCTGTCATCGTTCCTTTTCACCCGCTTTATTCTCTTGCTCTATTCCCTTTCTTTATTCATTTTCTTTATTCTTCTTAATGTGTATTTTACTCCTGAATGCGCCTCAACTGCGCACTTCCGAGTCTTTCTTTTCTTCCTTCTTCTTCTTCTTATGCGCACATTTTGCATACTTAGTATTTTCATAAATATTATTTCCATAATGCATGTCCAACACTCATGACACTAGAAGAATTTAATTAAATGGGGAATGTAAAATGGTGCATGGAAGAATGAAACATATTTCTTAGAGCATGAAGGAATCCAACACTTCTTAGTCACACCACAGGTTGTAGAGTTTGAAGAATGGAACGAGGAAGCCACAAAGTTCTTGGTGAGTCAGTACCACAATTGGGATTTATGGCTAAAATTCCCAGTCAAAATCATTGGAGATATGATACATAGGATCACTGGAATCCCACATAAAGGTACTCCTGTGATCCAAGTGGATATCGGTGGTCACCCACCTTTTTCAACTAGCTCAAAACAATTTTCTGGCAATTTTGACAATTTACTATTTTTAGCAGTTTTTAACTTTCGAGGCCATTTTGAGGGCCTGAATGAAGTTTTTTTGGGATTGAGCTTCTCAATGATATCCAAAGGCTATCATTGAGCCCCCAAAATGAATCTCCTCAATGATACCTTTCCAACGAGCTACCATGCGCCCCAAACAGAGACCCTATGCCAAAGTTACACCCCTGGGAAGTTGATACACCAAACTACCAAAACGGGGTCCACAAAACTGTTGGATTTTCATATTCTGGGGTTAGGGTTTTGGATTTTATTTATGATAAAAATTATTTTGGAGCCTCATTGTAAAATCATCTTCTTTTGAATGAGAGTAGCCATCACATCTCTTCTCAGAGATAAGCTGCCACCATTCTAGCGAGTCTTTCACTCTATATTTTTACTGTCTTTGTACATTTTCGCTCATTAATAGAAATTGTATTATTGCATCTCTATGTTTATGATTTCATCTATGATACATTTATGTTATATTTTTGGATTTCTAAGATATCTCTGTATATTTATTTTATTATATCTCCGCTCTCATTTCTTACCGAAAATAATTTGGATCGGTGATATCAGAGCAGGTTGCTCTTGATCATTTTTTTTATTTTCAATGCATGTCCTCGATAAGGTCCGAGTATAGAAAATTTGGTCTCAAGCTTGTCTCTGTTGAATATAATCTCTCTCTCATGCCCAATAAACCCTCCATGGTGGAAGAAAATAAAAACGACGGAGCAGACAATTCTATTAATCTGTTGCTTGAGCAAGCTCTCACACGACAGAGGGACGAAATGATGGAGAATTTTTCCCACATCCTTCAACGCCTGCCGATAGAAATAAGCACATCTTCATCAAAAAACCACTTTGGAAGCAACTCTCCTTTCAAGCTACAGGTTAATTTTGATATTCCTGTATTTTAAGGTCAGATAGATGTGGATTCCCTAGACAAATGGTTAAATATGCTAGAAGGTTATTTCTTTGTTCACCAATTTTTTGACAGGGAAAAGATCACCTTCACACTCCTTAAGGCTCTCCCCCATGTCAAACATGGGTGGGAAACTTACTGGGATAAAATTTCCACAGAAGAGTCTAGAATATATGGGGCCAATACCACTTGGGATTTTTTTGTGGACGCGGTAAAGGAACAGTGTTACCCTGTTGGAAACTATGAGGACCAATATATGAGATGGACCAAAATGCGGCAAGAGAAGGGCCAAAAAGTTCCATAGTTCACCAATACCTTCCATACCTTGCGCACCAAGATGGGTATCAAAGACTCTGAAGGACATTTTGTTCTGAAATACCGTGGGACTCTACACAGATACATCCCAACTGAAATGGATTTTCTGGACATCTCATCACTCGGTGTTGCTTATTGATATGTTGTTAAAATCGAGAAGAAATTTAAGCACTAGAAAAAATGGGATTTTGGGTCTGCAAATACGTAACAACCAAAGTATGATAAAGATGGCCCTAACAAATAGTCTCCCGAAAATCAGTCCAAGTCACAGGAAAAGAAGGGTCACGGGAAGACGAAGAAGGACACCAGAAAATGGTGCGATTTCTACAAAATCCCCTGGCACAACACCGATGAATGTCACTCAAAAAATTCATTGGTGGGTGAGAACAAAGACAAGGATCCAAACCCTAATTCAGAATCTGAGTCTAAAAATACTGGTAAAAGACATATCATCGACACAGACCCCACTACTATTTTCGCGACTGCAACAATTCAACTAGAAGAACCAACAGATCCTGAAGAGGGGGAGCACCTTTTTCATTCACAGATGTGGATGAAGGGGACCCCGCTACATTTTATTGTTGATAGCGGAATCCAGAAGAACCTCATCTGAACAAAGGTCAACAAATAGTTGGGATTGTCGACAACACCACACCCGAAACCATTCAACATCGGGTGGCTTCGCCAGGGATGAGATCTTCATGTTAACCAACAATTCCAATTGTCATATGGAATCCAACCCTTCAAGGATGAGGTATTATGTGATGTTTCCCACTGAATGTATGTGATGTTCTCTTGGGCCAGCCATATATGTGGAAGCACCATGCTATCTATGAGTCTCAACCTCATAGTTTCATTATTACTCTAGGGGGTCATCTCTATAGGATACCAGAGGTGGTTTTGACTACTGTCCCACCTAAACAGTGTCGCAAGGTAGTATCTCATACTACAAAATTTAGATTCTTCACAATCTGTTCAAAAGGTGAACAAAAGGATACTGCAACCATTGCAACCTTGGCCCGAGCACCTTCTATCCAACAAAATAAGGTCAACAAGAATGAAAAAAAGTGAAAATATTTCTTTTACACATAGAAATTTCATGTAGCCATACTGGTTAAAAAGGTCCAACCCTTCCAACCACAAGTTTGTGAAAACCTTCAAAAAACTAAGCAACACAACTTCTCCAACAAGGAAAGCATCTCATCAAGATGAAGATTCAACAAACTCTTTCCCCTCTCCCCAGAGAACTCAATGCAATGGAGACCATTGCTTCCTAAGGAGGGAGGATTGTTCCAGGTGGATATCGGTGGCCACCCACCTTTCCCAACTGGGTCAAAACAATTTTATGGCAATTTTGGAAATTTACTGTTTCGCCCTAAATGAAGATTTTTCAGGATCGAGCTTCTCAATGATAGTTAAAGGCTCTAATTGAGCCCCCAAAATGAATCTCGTTGATGATACCTTTTCAACGAGATACCATGCGCCCCAAACAAATATCGTATGACAAAGTTACACTGCCGGGAAGTTGATACACCAAACTACCCAAAATGGGGTCCACAAAACTGTTGTCTTTTCATCTTCCAGGGTTAGGGTTTTGGATTTTATTTATGATAAAAAGGCCTTTGGAGCCTCATTGTAAAATCATCTTCTTGCAAATGAGATCATCCATCACATCTCTTCTTAGAGATAAGCTACCACCATTCTAGCGAGTCTTTCACTCTGTATTTTTATAGTCTTTGTAATAAAGAAATATATCTCTGTATATTTATTTATTATATCTCCATTCTCATTTCATGTCGAAAATAATCGGGATCATCCTGTCCCCAAAACCCTAAATTCCAATGATTGTCCAATTTAGTTCCTCATAGGAGGAACCTCAGCATAAAATTCAGAGGGCCTATTAATCAACAAAGTAACTGAACTCCAAGAAAAATGGAAATGTTTGATAGTCTCATTGTGCTTCACCACCATGAGTCAAGCTTTAGATGTGAATCGTACAATGATGGAACTCATCAAACAAATACTTTAGTAGAGGGCACAATTAGACTAGGAAAACCACTTAGCTGCACTACTCAAAAGTAATTGCAAGGAGTGTCAAGAAAATGATCAGACTATCAAGGTTCCATCCTTGATAATATGTCTCGCCATGATCCAAGAAAGCCATGTCAGGGAACCTTCATTCACTTTAAGACATATCCCAACCATGGAAAACTACAAAGTTTTGCCCAGGCACAGTCGTATCATAGACTCCCCTCTAGCCGACGTAATGTTTAAAAATTGGGGAAATAACTTGAAGAATGTATCACACAAGTGGAGAGTTGAGAAGAAATTTTGTCTGGAATTGCCACCAAGTTGCCACATCCATCTAAGCCTTGAATCCTTCAAGCTATGGTGTGGATTCAGCGGAGGGCCATCACCGAAAGAACTAGAGTATCAGTCGATGAAGTCCCAAATATTTTAGGAGCTCGAAAAACAACTGGGGTTTGAAACTTCTATTCCATCATAGGTATTGAGTGATAGTTCAACCATTTTAATACCCTTGAATGATGCAGAATAGAAGCAAGAAAGAGAAGCGACCTTATGTACAATTCCATTTGTTCCAAATTTGGATATGGAAGCAAGTATCCCAGCAAATCATATTCCTACTAAGAGAAAACAACAAGAAAGAGAAGAAAGGAGAAAAGAGACTATCGACATGGATGTAACCCCATAGGGCGTAAACATCATTTGGAAAGAAGTTTTCAAGTCATATGGTGCCTTAAACTTAGATGACCCTCTGATAAAGGAAAATTTCATCTTCTTTACAAACAAGATAGTCGAGAATATTAAGACAGGAAAAACATACTCGACATGACAAAGATGTGACAAGAAATATTCTGAAGTCGAGAATTGGACCACAATTTCAGGAGTTGATGGCATTTGTAAATGTGAATAAGGATAAAGCAAGAAAAACCTAGGAAGCTCTCAATAAGAAAATGGTGATGAGGAGGCAGAATAAACAAAGACTAGATGACCAAGAGGAACATAGTATTGGTCGATTGACTCCAGCTATATCATGTCGATCACAAATCACCAAACACAACCCAAGTAAGAAGCATGTTGTAAATAAGAAACATACAAAGGAAAGAATAGTCGACCTTACAAGGGAATTACCACCACCTAAGGCTACACCAATCATCGAAGAAACAAGAGAAGAAAAGGAGGTGAAAAATAGAAGAATAAATCAAGAAAAGGGCATTGCCAAGAATCATCAAACGAAATCATTTTGGATTCCCCCCTAACAATAGTAATCAAGGAAGTGCAACGCACTCAGGTCGAAAAATGTTAACCAAAATTTACAAAATGGAACTGCAAAGAAGCACACCACAATCGAGTCAACCCCATTGTATAGATCGAATCCACTCGACTTGACCCAACCTGAATCTGAGCCTAACAAAGAAAGTCAGTCAGGTCATCCTGGCCTAGGAACAACAACACGCAAGCCAAAGCATATTTAAGGGGAGACATCTATACACACGCAAGGTTCAACACACTGTTTTTGTACAAAATTTAGCTAATGCACAACCTATTATGGTACCATCGGATGAATCAGACCCCCTAGACAAATCCAATGAAGTAGAAAATACCCAGCAAGACAAACAACCTAAACATGAACATTCAACCAACCATAACAATGATCGAGCAAACTAATGCAATAATGCTAGGAAAGAATCTCATAAGGATGGAAACTCCCCAACAAAGAATCTTCACTTCTCACTTCTTCTCACTCCAAAATATTCTCTCTAAATTTCAAAATGATGTAAACCACTGGTGAAAACCTCTTTGGGGGCGCCAATGTATTTTGTCAAAAAATTCAAATGTAAGAGTGACACTCCCCTCTTGCTCATAATGAGCAAGGAATTGAGGGAGGGGGGAGATGTTGTAGGGGCTAGTCGGCTCTGCTAACTAGACTAGTCAATCAAACAATATAAGTCGACTACATAAATCAATTGAAGTTGGTCGAACAGAGAGTTAGATTCGACTGTCCAGGTAGTTAATATGTATAACTAACTAATAACTACGTAACATGCATATGTGTGTGTGTGTGGGTGGGTGGGTGGCTATGTAATGGAGAAATAGATGTAGTTTTCAACTCTCTAATAAAATGCATTTATGGTTCTCCCACTTATTGTGTATGCTTTCATGTGTCTCTATGTGTACTTGTATATGATGCTATAATATGTCTTTCTCTATGTAAGGATCTACCAGTAACTTCTCATTCTTTCCCCCAGACTACAACAATCTCTTAGTGTTGCAGGTCTGGAATAATTCAGGTAGCTAATGGTCATTTCAATGATGTATTATGTGTTCCAAGTCTTTCCTACAACCTTCTATCAATATATCAAATCACTCATTTAGATGAAGGTAAAACCGTAGAGTTTTGACCTCACAAAGTTGTAATAAAAAAACTAAAAGATCCTAAGCATATTCATGCAACTGAAATTGTTGATGATATTACCAAGTTGTACAAGTTTGACAACTTTGGGTATCATCTTTTCTATAAGTTTTTGGTCATCTAAACTATCTCTCATTGGGGAAAGACAAAGAATGTAATTTTGGATAGTTCTCAATACCCTATCACACAAGCAAGTGCCCAACTAATTGCTAATTCAACTGATAAAAAAAAAATATTAAACTTCAACCTAGTTTACTCATTTAGAAACTTAATGAAACTTAATTAAATTGGCAACGTAGAACATCAAAGATGGCCCTTATAAGTTTCTATGATAGATATACTGAAATTCGTTCTGTCGTACATTCTTGCGAAATATTGTAGTTCACAATACTTTATTAGTCCCTGCCGTAGGCATAGAGGGACTATAGTGATCGATAATGCGTTGACTACATATTAGTTTGTCCTTTGACCCAAAATATTTGCACAATACCTATTGTTGGAGCTATGGAATTAAAAGCATATATTTTTATATAACAAAAAGTAACATATATGTACTGATCTGATTGGATAAGAGATTGGAGGTCTTATTTCCGGCTTCGTTATTCCCAATGTACTATATGGCAACATATCCAAACCTTTTGTCGTAGACAATATTTTTTAATCATATATTTTTCCTTTATATTGCTTGAAGGTCGATTAATGCTAGCATTAGTTTGAATGTTTGTATTAGCATTTTCTACTAACCAAATATATCCGTAAGTTTTGATATGTACTAAGCATATTGAAATGTTTTGATATCCAAGCTTTGTAGAGATTGAGAATTCCAAAGTTTATAGCGTCTTTGGAGAATGTATATTTGTTGAAATGTATTGACACTTATTCTGAGATGCCTCAATAGGCCTGATAACGTAAATGTTTACATGACGCGACGTCCTCCAACACCCCTGACAACTTAAACGTTTGCATACCGTGAGGTCCTTAGACAACCTGTCAGTCTTAAATGTTTATGTAAATACGCTTCTCGGAGTACATTTTTCCTTGAAATTTTCTATACAGTTATAGTAAATTTGCATAGTCTTGTTTGTCCACCCCTAGTTTAATAGCCATTGTATGTTTCATCCTTGTTCTACCATTGAAGCTACATACATTATTTACTGGTTTGGTGAGTTCTTCTTCTTCGTTGGTTTGTTGGTTGTTGCCATTGTATGTTTCATCCTCGTAATAGTTGAAGCTACATACATTGTTTACTGGTTCGGTGAGTGTTTCTTCTTTGTTGGTTTGTCGGTTGCTTCTTGTTGTTGTTTCGCTCACGATTCTACCTGTGCCTTTGCATTTCATCATTTTGGAGTAAGTTTCGATGCCATGGTTTCATTTTGTATTCCTTGTTTGTTGTTCAGTGTTTACAGTTTGCAAGTAAGAATGTTTGCTTATTTGTAGTCGCATGTTCCTTGTATGTTTCTAATTCTTTCTGTTCTTGGGCTGTAGTTTCGTAATTGTTGGAGATACATATGCTCTTCACTGGCTCAGTGGTTCTTGTTGGTTCGTTGGTTCATGGGTTGCTGGTTCTGTTTGTTTGGCTGGGGTTTTCACTTTGGGGCCCTGGGGGTGCAGTTCGGCCTAATCGTGCTTTCTCACTGGTTTGGTCCTTGTCGTTTTCTTCTGTTTGATTCAGCCTTGTAGGGTTGGGGTGCAACGACGGTGGTTGGAGATTTTATTTTTTCTTTTCTTTTGGATTATTATTGTTCTTTTGGGGTGCTTTACGATGTTTAGCCCCTACACCCACGAGTCGACATGCAGTTGTGTTATTTTCCATGTCCGTCAAGGCCAATATCTATTATTATGTGAGATTTTGTTGGTGCTCCAGTCCTGCCATGAAAGAAAACAGTTGCATCCAAAATTGTTCAAGGATTACAAGTGAAGTTACAATATCCGTTGTTTTTTTGTTGGACTAAAGCATATGTATGCAGGCTACATTTATAAACCATGTATGGTCAGATGTGCGGATATGGCATTACATTTTCTTTCTCCTCTACACAGACTAATGTGCGCACGATACAATTTGTGTTGTGCTTGAGATACGATATGTGCAACAAAGATTTTGCAAGATTATATTTTGATGTCTGGAAGCATGTCTGGGTAGTTTTCCACGGAAAACTGAGAACTTGTATCATGGGAACAACAGTCTGTGATAAATATTAAATAACATGGTTAAAGGGCATATATGGATAAATTTCCAGGGAAAACTAGAAATCGTTTAGCTCCAACCATGCAATTACGTGATATTTTGTGCCTTGCAATATATTTTGGGCAGGGAAAACAAATCTACACATTTACAGCCATGGATAGAGAAGCGCAAAGGTTCATGTTTCTTCCTTTCTAGATTGTTCGTTGAGTCAGTTTTGTTGTATGTACATATTGCTTGTTCTCCGGTGAATACCATCTTCCATTGATGTTCATTAAATTTTGTGCGTTCCCACATTCAAACAAACAGAGTAGCTAGATAAAATGAGGGAGTCTTGACTGCATTGGTTGAAGAGGATATAGAAAGGTGCATGCTTGTACTGTTGTTTCATATTGCATTGTTTTGTATTCCATTTATGGTCTTTATATGTGTTAAACTAGTTGTGTGCCTTCCTACATGGTAAGTTATCTTGGTTACATGCGTTCCTTTCACATACTAAACTAGTTCATGTATGTTGTGTTTGCGTTGCATTGTTGCATTTAAACAAACATAATGGTTGGATAGAACGAATGATCCTTGGCGGGTAAATAGACGTGTTTCTCTTTCTTTTAGATGTATGTCTTCATACTAACTTACCTTCGTGTCCATTGCTTCTTTGGCATTGCTTCCTTGGAAAAAACAGGTTGCTTGGACAGGGAGATGAATTGTTTTATGCAACAACAGAGGGTTTTGTGGTACAATTTTCTAAAAGGTATAACAAGTGTGCTAGTAAATTAAATATACAAATTGGGTGGGGGCATCTAATATTAGACTTGAAAATGATGACTTCACAGTAATGGGCCTTTCTGTTCTCCCTATTTCTACATTTTCCATTTTCTATTATCCCTTTTGCTTTCTAATTCATTTTCCTAGTGTGCTTTCCGAAAATTCCTTCATGTGTCGGTTGGCGGACTAACGGATTGACATATGTGGTCCTGCTTCTACCTTATTCCATAGTATCCACTTTCTCAATTGCGGGTGCTAGGATGGCAGGTTGAAGATTTCTCCCCTGGCTTCCGGGGGTCTGTGATATACATATTGGCCATGGTGCCCCGCGCTCATGCCTTGTTTACTGTTAAACATTTGTCCAGTTAAAAAATTCAGATGCATACATTTTTACAGTTATTTGGTTCTTTCGATGGACAATATACAATGCATATGCTTGTTTAGTCCTGATGTTCATCTGCACATGCTTGCATAAGAAAAAGTTGGACTAGTGACATGGGCATGAACAGTCAGTCATACCAGACATTGGCAGACTGACAAGGCCAAAGGTAAAGATGCATACGCTCTGCTCTTACTATGTTTACTAAAAAAAATTCCTGGTCTATATATTCATCTATGGCATGGTGGATATATTGATGTCATCTGCAATACATGGTTTGTAGCTTGCAAGAAGTATCAACAAGTACAAGCGAGACGTCGAACGTGCTGAATGTTCCGTAGATTAAGAGGTGTGGTTGTGAAACTCTAGCTCCATAGTTGATCAAAAATATGCGTGTACTTGTAGCACACTACCATTCACTTTAGTTTTCCTGTTCAAAAAATGTCATCAGGTCTAGAGTTGTGACATCCAAAGTACTGTCAATAGAGAGCTTGAACAACCACCAAACTGGACAAGTGTTCATCGGGGACATAATGGTTGTCTATAGCACCTACTTCGACAAGGCAAACAAAAGTAGATCCATTATGCGTGCCGACATGACATACAAGTACACCATGATGACAGTGACACTGAATATTCCTCCACAACTTGTCCAGAAACATGTAGAAAAGATATTGCCATGTAATGGGATATCCATTACAAATTTTAATATATTGCACAAAATAGTATATGACCGTGGTGATAGCGATCAAATTATTTTGCTCAACGAAACAAGCATTTTGGAAAAAATCCCCGCTATTTCTTCAGAATATCGTTTCGTCCCAGACTCGACTATCATCTAGCCTACACAGAGCACTGATATTTACCCAATTGAAATGATTGGGGATGCTATCACACTGGCAAGAAAATTTGTCTCGCAACACATTCTCCATATAAAGTATGGAGAGTCAGACAACGACAAGGCATTGGTACCTCTTTTCATATTCATTTTTTTCCTTTACTTTCACATCTGCATGTATGCCGGATAAGTTACACAAATATTGCACTGTTCCGTGTTGCAGCTACAATTGTTCGATACGTATTCATATTTGTTTTCATCAATGGAACAACAATTGCATAGAGGGCATATTCCACTTATGTTGTTTAAAAATATAACAAAGAAGAGGGATGCTAGAGAAAGGATCTTTCAGATAACCCAGGCAACGTTTGTAACAGAGTCACGAGTAGATATAGTAGAGGATCTGAAGAAACAAGCTATCTCTACAACTGTTGTGCGTATACATACACAAAATCATCCTCACTTTACTTATAGAAATATCCTTCAACAAATTTCTGCACCTGTTTTGCAGTTATGTATTATACTGTTCAATGTATTAATCCCTTTGCTCGCGTTCCTAGGTTGAAGGTATTTTAGTTGCAACCAATGTGTACTCGACCCCCTTTGAGCCTGTATGTGCAAAATGAAACTCCGCTTCTTTTTCCTCCACTTTGATAAGTGATGATACGATTGATTTTCTGCGATGCGGTGAAAAATGTCCATATATATATGGACATTACGTCAATGTTGTTATCCGAACCGTGGGAAACACAACCATGCATTGTACGGTTAGGCAGCCTTTGTTACAAAATGTGCTTCCTGAGTTGGCAGAGTTGTCATATGAAATGTATCTACAGAAAAAGGCAAGAAGTGTCTACATGCTGCGACAACTTCGGTCACACATCAAATTCACCTTAAATGAGGACAATGCAATTTTGCATATTGGCTGAAAAAGGGGAATATATATATATATATCAAACTTTGGCTTATGAATGTTCATTGGACTTGGCCCATATCTCTATAATCCCCATATATTGCATGGCCTCGGTTATTTTATACTGAGAACATATACCAGATGCAAGAGAAAGCGAATGCAGCAACGTCTTTTCTTTTTATATCAAATTGTTTGGTGCAAAGGTCGATGGGTTCTGCTCTATGGGACCTTTTGGGAACTTGCTTGTGGCCTATTTAAATTATGGTTGGTTCTTGGTTATCTTCTTTGTCTGTCAATTTGTATACCTTGGAACTCCAAGTGTTCTTTGGAGGGAACGAAACAATATAATTGAATTTTTTATCCAGTTGGCCCGTAGATCCACCTGATGATTTCTATGGTGCTGTGACGCAAATGTACTATGTGGCTTGCTTTAGCAGATTTTCCTAATCGATGAACTTGGTCAAATTATTGTTCTGAAATAATTTGAAATCAAAGAATATATAGTGTACGAAGTGCAAATGCCCTATCATAGCAACAAGAGGCTCTTAAAATTCAAATTAGTCGTTATTTTGGCATTTTTGCTTATTTGATGAACTTGGTAAAATTAATATCCTGGAATAATTTGAAATCAACAAATATATACTGTGCGGAGTGCAATTGTGCTATCATATGCACAAGAGGGCCTTCAAATTCAAATTGGTCCTTGTTATTCTTGCGGTGATATAACTTAAAAAAAACTTTCTTTTGTTTCCTTCATCTTTTTAAAAATAAGCGATTTAACATCCTTTAATAATTTAATGTAATTCACTTGTACAATATCAATAGTTAATATTAATAATTTAGTATTTGAAAATAATGTTTTAGATAAAGTTAGATATGATGAGCATCCCTAAACAATTGCAATCTTGAACCCTTCATACGTGGAGTCCGCAAGTCTGCCTGTCAATTTGTATATCGCAGAAGTCTGGGTGATATTTGCAGGACACAGAACAAAAGAGGCTCAAATTTTAGCCCGCCAAACCGATAACCCGCGATCCAAAAAGTACCCAAGTATGGAATGAGGGATCCGCATATGCTCTATAAAATCTCTTGTCCATACTTTTTAAAAGTACATGTTTTCTATGTATTGCTCGTTTGTCGGAAAACTTTTATATCCGTCGCCCGACAAGATTGTACAAACTTTCTCGTCTAATTAAATCCTGCAATATCAAAATTTAATATTAATAATTTAGTATTGAAAATAATGTTTTTAGATATGTTAGATAGTTGATAAGGATTAGCATCTGTAAAAAATGACAAACTTAAACCCACCAGCCCTCAAGTTCATCTGTCAATCTGTATATCGCGAAACTCTGAGTGCTATTTGGAGGACACGAAACAATGAAAATGCAATGTCGATCCAGCCAGATCATAGGTCCTCTTGTCAATTTGTATATCATGTATTTGTGAGTGGTATTTGTACAACGCGAAACAATAGAGGTCCAATTTTCAGCCCGCCATCCCCAGAGCCCCCGATAAAAAAAAATGGCTAAATATTGAATTCATACGGGATCGCTACGGGACATAAAAGTGCAATGTTCAGCCAACCAGCCTGAGTCTGTCTGTCAATTTGTATATCGCGTAAGTCTGGGTGCTATTTGTAGGGAACAAAATAATAAAACCTCAATTTTTAGCTCGCCAGGTCGCGAACCCGCGATCCAAAAAGTGCCTAAGTATGGAATAAGGAATACGCATATGCTGTATAAAATATCATGTCCATACTTTATAAAAGTACATGTTTACTATGTATTTCTCATTTGTCAGAAAACTTTTATATCAGTCGGTCCACCAAAATGGACAAACTTTGTCGTCTACTTAAATTCTGCAATATCAATATGTAATATTAATAATTTAGTATTGAAAATGTTTTTAGATATCTTAGATAGTTGATAGGGATTGCCATCCGTAAAGAATGGCAAATTTGAACCCGCCAGCCCTCGAGTCCATCCGTCAATCCACATATCGTGGAAGTCCGAGTGCTATTTGGAGAACACAGAACAATGAAAGTGTAATGTTCAGCCAGCCAGGCCGAGAGTCCCCGATCAAGAAAAGTGGCTAAATAAGGAACGAGGGATCCACATATGCTCTATAAAATCTCTTTTCTATACTTTCTAAAAGTACATGTTTACTATTTATTGCTTGTTTGTTGGAAAACTTTTATATCAGTTGCCCGACCAGATTGTACAAACTTTCTCGTCTAATTAAATTCGGCAATATCAAAATTTAATATTAATAATTTAGTATTGAAAATAATATTTTTAGATATGTTAGATAGTTGATAGGGATTAGCATCTGTAAACAATGGCAAAGTTGAACCCGCCAACCCTCAAGTCCATTTGTCAATCTGTATATTGCAGAAGTCCAAGTGTTATTTGGAGGACACTGAACAATGAAAATGCAATGTTGAGCCAACCATCCTAAAAGTTCGCTTGTCAATTTGTATATCACAGAATTATGGGTGGTGTTTGTACAACGCAGAACAATAGAGGCCCAATTTTCAGCCCGCCGGCCCCAGAGCCCTCGATTAAAAAAAATGGCTAAATATGGAATTCATACGGGATCGCTACGGGACAATAAAAGTGCAATGTTCAACCAACCAGCCTGAATCCACTTGTCAATTTGTATATCACGGAATTCTGGGTGCTATTTCTAGGGCACATAACAATAAAACCTCAATTTTCAGCCCGCCAGGCCGCGAACTCGCGATCCAAAAAGTGCCTAAGTATGAAATAAGGAATCCACATATGCTCTATAAAATCTCATGTCCATACTTTATAAAAGTGCATGTTTATTATGTATTGCTCGTTTATCAGAAAACTTTTATATCAGTCGATCCATCAAAATGGACAAACTTTGTCCTCTACTTAAATTCTGCAATATCAGTATGTAATATTAATAATTTAGTATTGAAAATAATGCATTTTGATATGTTGGATAGTTTATAGGGATTGTCATTCGTAAACAATGGAAAATTTGAACCCGACGACCCTCGAGTCCATCTGTCAATCTGCATATCTCGGAAGTCTGAGTGCTATTTGGAGGACATGACAATGAAAGAGAAATGTTCATCCAACTAGCCCGAGATTCCCCGATCAAAAAAAGTGGCTAAATATGGAATTAATATGGGATCGCTACGGAACAATAAAAATGCAATGTTCAGTGAAGTAGCCCACAAGTTCTCCTGTCAATTTGTATATCGCGAAAGTCTGGGTGTTATTTTTAGGACACAGAACAATAGGGACTCTATTTTCAGCCTTCCAGGCTGCGAACCTGCGATCCAAAAAGTGCCTAAGTATGGAATGAGGGATCCACATATGCTCTATAAAATCTCATGTCCATACTTTATATAGAGACTCATGTCCACAAGTCCACCTGTCAATTTGTATATCACGGAAGTCTAGGTGCTATTTGTAGGACACAGAACAATAGATACTCAATTTTCATCCCACCAGGCCGCAAACCCGCTATCCAAAAAGTGTCGAAGTATGGAATGAGGGATCCACATATGTTCTAGAACAATAAAAATGAAATGTTCAGCCAAGCAGCCCGTAGGTCCTCCTGTCAATTTGTATATCGTGGAAGTCTGGGTGCTATTTGTAGGACACGAAACAATAGAGACTCTATTTTCAGCCCGCCGGGCCGCGAACCCGCGATCCAAAAAGTGCCTAAGTATGGAATGAGGGATCTGCATATGCTCTATAAAATCTCATGTCCATATTTTTTATAGAGACTCATCTCCGCAAGTCCGCCTGTCAATTTGTATATCGCAAAAGTGTAGGTGCTATTTGTAGGACACAAAACAATAGATACTCAATTTTCAGCGTGCTAGGCCGTGAACCTGCAATCCAAAAAGTGCCCAAGTATGGAATGAGGGATTCACATATGTTCTATAAAATCTCATATCCATACTTTATAAAAGTACATGTTTACTATGTATTGCTCGTTTGTCAGAATACTTTTATATCACTCGGCTGACCAAATTGTACAAACTTTCTCGTCTAATTAAATTATGCAATATCAATATTTAATAGTAATAAGTTACCGCAAGTCCGCTTGTCAATTTGTATTTTGCGGAATTGTGGGTGCTATTTGTAGAGTGCGGAACAATAGATGCCCAATTTTTTGCCCACCAGCCCAATTGCCCCCAATCCAAAAAAATGGCTAAATATGGAATTAATACGGAATCGCTACAGGACAATAAAAGTGCAACGTTGAACCAACCAACCCACAAGTCCTCCTATCAATTTGTATATCGTGGAAGTGTAGGTGCTATTTGTAGGACACATAACAATACAGGCTCAATTTTTAGCTCTCCAGGCCGAGAACCCGCAATCGAAAAAGTGCCTAAGTATGGAATGAGGGATCTGCATATGCTCTAAAAAATCTCATGTCCATACTTTATAAAAGTAAATGTTTACTATGTATTGTTCATTTGTTGCAAAACTTTTAAATAACTCGCCTGACCAAATTGTACAAACTTTCTTGTCTAATAAAATTATGCAATATCAATATGTAATATTAATAATTTAGTATTGAAAATAATGTTTTTAGATATGTTAGATAGTTGGTAGGAATTGGCATCCATAAACAATGGAAATCTTGAACCCACCAGCCCTCGATTCCATCTATCAATCTATATCTCGTGGAACTCCAAGTGCTATTTGGAGGATACAGAACAATCAAAGTGCAATGTTGAGCCAACCAGCCCGCAGGTTCGCTTGTCAATTTACAAATTTTGCGACATACAAATTGACGGTCGATATCTGTCACTGATATGCAATATGACCATCGACCCTTCATGTCTCCTGGCTATATCTTCTGTCGTTTTTCTTTTGTAACCCGCCCGACCGCTTTCCATACTTTGGTATTTCTTGGAATCAATTTTGCCATCACCGTTGCCTTCGTACTTGTTTCTAGATATGCAATAATTAAGCTTTAATGCTAGTAGCCATCCTGTAGGAACCGTTAAGATTGTCATTAATGTATGAAAATCCAGAGAAGATTTGTCATTACTACGAATTAAACTAATATTTGCGCACAAGTATCCTATCCTTTCCAAGTATTCATTTCAAAGGTGATGCAATATTTCATTTCAAACATCATCTCAAGAAAATGGAAATTCTTAATAACTTCTGGCAGTTGTTCTCTCCACACACAGTAAACACATTGGGGCATAATGGCCAGAGGTTCTACTATTCGAAGGCATATTCTTACTATTCATCTCCCTTCGCCCAGGAGCAAAAAAGGAGATGGTCCCTTGGTACACTGAGAGATATATTTCAAGACAGAAAATTTCATGGAAACCCTGGCTGCTCAGAGAACCTGCCCAGTTGCATTCATGGTTGTTGCAGAAGTTGATGCCATGAATTATGAGCTGGAAGAAGATGATCTGATGGACGATGATACGACAATGGATGATGGCAATGCAGAAAATCTTCCCACTCCTGCGCCCAAATTGAAATCAACCATAACGAACATAACTTCCTGGCTCAGTGATGACAGTCATGACAACACCAAAAGGAGTTTCAGAAAAGAAACCGACGGTGAACGCAACAACCACTTTGCAGTGCGAAAGTAGGAATTCCAGAGTTCCAAATTAGTATGTTCTGGGTGGAAGAGTTTCATTGTAAATAAATGATATGTTGATGCTCCCAGAGATATATTTAAAGCCAAAAAATTAATGATTAACATCTTCAAGAATTAGGTCCAAAACTCTCGCTGCTGTAAGGAATTTTCCTACTAGTCATCTCCTTATGCCCAGAATGGACTGATTTGGGCCTCTGGAATTGCACATGCAAGCTGTGCTACTGAATTGTTTTAGAATATGCAGAGGCGGTTTAAGCTAAGGGCTATTCCACATACCCTGCAACCATTTTCGTCTTATTCCTCAGGGGAATCTTGTGAAAAATATCAATTTCAGCACAGGATGATTCATCGAGGAGAAACTTGCAAGGATCTTACATACTGTGGATCCCGTACCTGTGTTTGTCGCAGATACCTTCAATGTTTTGGCCCGAATAACTGGGTCCAATTTCTAAGGATAGATGTATAATACTTGGTGTTTTTCTTATTTTTTTAAATGGATTTTCTATTAAAAAATATTTGCCTTCGACTCTTCGTTGCTTCCTCTTTTTTGGGTTTAATGCATGTTCTAATTGGCATGGTTTGATGCTCTTGTACTTCTTCGATATTGTGTTTACTTAGCTTATATTTTCTAAGATGGAACATCAAACAATTATATGCCAATGTACTGTGTGAATCCACCATCTTTTTATGCAAATAAAAAATGGATTACAAAGTTTCAAACCAACGTTCAATTCTATTTGTAATGCAGATAAAACATAGCAATACCAATGTACAATATTGCAGCAAAATCGTTATTCTTATTTCTAGACATGCAATTATTAAGTTTTAATGCTAACGACCCATAATGCAAGAATTTTAATACTTGAGTTAATATGTTGCACTCATGGAAGAATGTATCAAGAACACAGTTACACCTACACGTTCCAATAAAATCTAATCTTCAACAAAGCATTTGCTGGAAATTAGTAGAAAACGAAGTTTAGTAGTTAAGTTAATATGTTACAGTTATGGAATAATGTATCAAGAACATAGTTACACGCACACGTTGCAATAAAACCTAATCTTCAACAATGCATTTGCTGACAATTAGTAGAACATCATGGTTTTTCAACAATGGGGCTTCTTTGAAACCAATTTGTGCTTACGAGAACTGCCTTCCGCCTTTCTATTTTCCCACTCTTTTATTCCCTCTGGTTTCTCATCCTAGTTACTTAATCATTTTTTCCCGAAAATTCCTTGCTCTGCAGCTTCGCGGATTCATGCGTTCCCAACGACTGCTTCCCCTTTCTTTAAATTGACCCTCTATTGTTCCCTGTCCCACAACTGGCACTCAAAGTTCCGCGATATACAAATTGACAGGCGGACTTGCGTGCTAGTCGGGTCAACATTGCACTTCTACTTTTCCGTGACCTCCAAACAACATTCGAAGCTCCGCGATATACAAATTGACAAATGGGCTCCAGGGCTGGGGGGCTCAATATTTCCTTAGTCGGACTTGTCGTCTGCCTCTCTAATATAATGCCTCGGAGTTCACCGATATACAAATTGACAGACGAAGCGTACAAACAAGAACTAAGTAAACTCATGTCTCGTGTTCCTGGTCACTATTTTTTGTTTCCGCCAACTTTGAAATTCTTTCCAAGTATATATCTTGCCACAAAAATAGGATATCTGTTACAGATGTGAATATATTGGTCCTTGTTTTTTCGTTTTCTATACTTGGTCAAATATCTATTTCTCTTTTCCCTAAACTTTATCTTTTTCTTCACTTATTCATTCTTTCGAAAATGTATGGATGAGTGAGTGGGCAGTCGTGCAGGTTCACAGCTACACTCGTGCTCTTTTATCGCAACACCGACCGAATGCTTCCCCATTCCATACACAGAAAATTCTCCAACCACGAATTCCCGCTAGGTGGTCTCTACATTGGAATTATGTTGTTCCATGGCCTACGAACAGTACCGTCGCTTCCGCGATATACAAATTTTCAACCATTCTTAGATCATACCCTCTTCCATATTACGGTCCACCTGTCATGCCCTCTTTCATGGTGCACATTTTTGCACTGAAACCTTCCAAGAAATACAATTTAACCGTCGGGTCTTCACATATTTAGTGGAAGTATTATCACTCCATTTTGAAGCCCGTCTCTCCGCTTTTCATACTTCGCCATTTGTTCAAATTTCTTTGGTGGATTGTCGGTTTGGCGGGTTGAAGAAATATTCAGTTCGTAGTCATTGTTTCTTGTGCCCACGCCCCTTTGCAATTAGTAGTTGGCAATTATATATAAGATATTATTGCTACGCATGTAATTAGCAATTTCTCTATTCCATACTTAGCCACTTTGCTGGAATTTTGCAAATATACAAACCGACCACTGAACTACCCCATCATGATCTCTTCCGTTATACACATTTTGCACTAACAAATTCTGAAACATGAAATTTGATCATGCAACACTCGGTTGTCCTGACTATCCCCGTAACCCTTTTTTAATCTCGTTCGACCGCTTTTCAGAGCTTTCCATTCTTTCCTTGCTCTTCATCATCTCTGTCATTGTCAACTTTGCACTTGTCTATAATAAAGAAAATAAAAAGTTATATATATATATATATATATATATATATATATATATATATATATATATATCTTGTTTCTAAATATGGAATTCTTGACATTTAAATCTTGTTTCTAAATATGGAATTACTGACATTTAATTGTAATAGGTCATCATTGCATAAACTGTATAGATTATCATTGATGGGCAAAAGGCTTGAGGACATCTCGTATTGGTGTGCATTAAACCAAAATTTGCGAGGGGATTTTATTATCCCTTTCGAGTGTTCATTTCAAAATCATGAAATCCCGTTCACACAGTGTGGCCTTCGCACGTTCATGAAACCTCCATTCCTTAATTTCCCTTCGCTGTACCCACCACCTTCGCATTTCTAAATATGCAATAAATAAACTTTACTACTAACAGTTCATCATGCACCACCAATACAAATTGTCATTAATTAGCAAAAGGCTCAAGGAGCTTTCCCATTCATAAGCATTTAACCAAGTTTTAGCGAAAAGTTACATTATCGGCTCTAACTATTCATTTAAACCACCATCTACAACAAAGAAACCTTCTCATAAACCTATGGCATCAACTAGACAATAGTTCTGTGGAGATACAGTGAACATCTTCGGGCTCGAGGACCAGAACTTCCACTGGTCCATGGCATTTTCATATTACTCAACCTCTGCCGCAGAGAACGAAGTAATTTGGACCTCTAGGATTGCTCATGCACGTTGTGTCCTTGAGGATTTTGATTGTAAGAACCTGGTCTCTTGGTGCGCTGATAAATTTATTCCAGAGAAAATAATTATTCCACAGCAGGACCGCTCTTATGTTTCTTTGTCACCTCAGGTCTTCCGCTAGATGCTGAAATTGTCGGAGCCAACATTGGCGTTCAGAGGAGAAGATTGCAAACAGTTCCTAGAAAAGAATAATAATGAATTGGACCTCTTGCCCCTTTTTTGGGAAAAGATTACTCTAGTTCCTGAAGATATTACAAGCATGCAGGTTAGTTCATATAGAAATCCATTTCTCGAAATTTCCTGGCTGTTTACAAGAATAACGGGACATGAGTCCACAACTACTGTTTCCTGCATGGCTCTTTATATTTTGTATTTCACAGTCAACGAACAAGCCATTTTTGATTGGGGCAAGTTAATTTCCCATGAAATCTCTTCCCAATTGTCAAGCTACAAAAGGGAAAATAAATTGTATATGTCATCCTATTTAGTTTTTGCAATAGCACATTCTTGTCCATTTTCGCAACTATCTCTGTCCAAGAATGTCAACTGGGAATTCCACCTAGTAACGTTCTGGTACCAGGCCTTGTGGAAGCACAAGGCTTCCCACTATTTTTATGAGGTTTTTAATGGTTTCCTGTCTGTTTTCAAAGTTTTTTTGTTAGGAAAAGATGCTCCCCGCATATCTGAACAGGCAACTAGCTTTTTGGACAAGAAGGGGACACTCGAACATTTGGATAATTACATTGTCATAAGAATTTTTGGCTCCATGGAACAACCTTCTCTTCTTCCATGTCATATTACGGACATAATGTTTTTTGCAGAAGTAACACATCAATACAACTATTGGTTCCATCTATTCCAAAGGAAGAAAAAAAATAGTTCATTCCTCTGCCTTAAAAAATAGGGGAGTTTGTGTTGAAAAACTTCAGCAAAATTGACGATTTCGCAGCATATTCTAGCATCTCCAACCTGAGATATGATGAATACATAAGAGGATTCGACCCCTATGATATTTTTAGACAACATTTACAAACACTTGGCTTCAATGATTGTTTTGTAAATAAACACCTGCCCCAAAACATAGACAGTGGTGACAACGGTCCTGCCTCTAATGGCGATGACATAGAGACAATGCAAAGCTGTACTAAATTGTACACGGAATAGAGGAAAGGCCCCAATGACATGAGTGTTCAATTTGCAAATACCACTCCAAAAAGTACGACATCTCGGAGCATTGCTCCAACAGCCCATCACAACAACAAAGAAACCCAGAGTTCTTCATACGGAGGAGGAGATAACAACCCTCCTCACTCTAGAACTAATAGTTCTCACAAGCTTCCAGTAGATAAGAAGAGAAAAAAATGTGGGGTAGACGGAAGAGCCAAAAATTCAGAGTGAGAATAGGGAACTTAACACTGATCTGGATACCATGATCCACTTCCTTGATCAGCCCGGAGATGCCATCCACCATATCCATCCAATGGACATATCCATTACCGAAAATTTTGACGAAGATGAATCCTTCATGTTCCAGAGCACTATTTTTGATAGTCGGAACAAAAAATTGATAATTGAGAAAAAAATGTTAAAAATAAGAAAGACAAATCTCATTTAGAGGTTGGCATTGCCAACATGCGACCATCCCAAATTTGTCAACTTCACACCGCGACTAGAGAAACACTTCATGACTCCATTGGAGGCATCGAGACCGAGAATGCCAAACTGAAGGACCAAGTCAAGGAATTGGAAGACACTTTCATTCCCATGCCATTGCTTGTCAATCCTTTGGCAATAGCCATGCCTGGCACCTCTGCACCCAATGTAAAAGCATCCTCCACCCTGCTCGCATCCCATAAAGGATATGTGGAGAACAATATCAAAAAAAGAATGGAACTAGTTACTGAGGCATGGAAAAGATCACAAACCATCACTTCCCTTGGAACCAGGGCACATAGCTTGCTCGAGCTTTTGCAGGCCGAATTAAAAGATGAAGAAAAATTCTTTTTAAAAATGGTCTTCTTTTTTGGCAAGATTGTCAACAATATGACATAAACAAAAAGAAGAGAAGAAGATCTTCCATCCAAAAACCGGATCGGCCAATTGAATGGATGTTGGAAAGAAAAAGTAAAGAACTTCCATCTCATTGTTCAGTCATGTGAACAAGCCATATCGAAGAAAGATAAATTATTCACAAAGCTATCAAATATAGACTTAGCCGGGAAAACCAACGACTTCCAAGACCCCCACTTAATCGCAAACTCCTTGCCCTTAACTAGGCAAGAGTTCGATAAACAAGTTTCTATGTTTAAGACCTTGTCTCTAGAAAATTTTTACAACATCCTTCAATTTGATCAAGCTCACGTCCACAACTGGCTAGTCAAATATGTAGTACATAATGAGGAAATTCATCAGGCTCTCTCTAATCTTTCTATCGACTTCCGGGATTTAGAAAATGATATTTTCAACATAAAAATCTGGAATGAGATCAACATCGCCCCAATGAGAGACTACATTGAAGAATGGCTCGAAAGGAAATTGAAACAGGTCGCCGACGAAAGGCAACATGCAATTGATTCCAGCAGTCGTGGAGGACATCCTTGAAACCGCAGTCGTCGACGACATCAATGAAATGACAACCGCAATAAAATAGCCAAAGGGCTCATATGTACCTTCATTGTAAGTTTACTCATCACATCCTTCGTTGTTTATCAACCCAGTGATTCCTGTTTCTTAAATATCGATGTATAGGCAAACACTTCTACCTTTCCATTTATTTTCTTTTGCAGCGATTGCACTCTATCTTATTTCCACAATCCTGTTTCTTGTACATATTTCTCTAATGGTCCGCGAGAGCCCCAATCCTAGTGTACATGACAAACACATTGAAATTCTGGTTTATATGTAACACACTTTAATTTTTTTGTATATTTCAAAATTTCCAGTAGTATGTAACAAACTTTTATTTTTTGACGACTTCAAATAAAAATGCATTTAAATTTTTATATGTTACTCTATTTTTATCTTTCACCACTCTCTATGACAAATGCATTTAATTTTTAATATGTTACAGAGTTTTATTCTTTATTCTTATCCTTCACCATGGCGAATGCATTTACACTTTTATATGTTACAAACTTTTCTTTTTTTATATATTTCAAAATAAATGGTACTCAACAATGCAAGAGTCATTTACTTATACCCCATGTTTACAAATGCATTTAAATTTTCATATTTCTTCTCTCTAGTCTTTGTTTTATTAGGAGAAGGATAACAGCCATAATTTTTCTTGGTTTCTTATTTGTCTCATGTAGAATTTGGCCCTTCGATATTTGTAAAATTTATTTACACGTTCAGTTAGATTTAAGAGCCTAAAACATTTCAAGCTTTAATTATGCAATCCATGAATCTAAAATGTGCAATTTTATTAAAAAATGCTATTTTCCTGTCCAGCAAAACTTTTCTCGTTTTCAAAGCAACCTACGATATTTCTTCTCTTCCGTGTAGGGCATTCAATTTACACCAACTACACTTTGTCGTGATATCGGCATGTTAAGACAGACAAGAAATTAATAATCAAGTTGAAAGCCAGCACGTATTATAGAGATGTACTTGTAGTGGCTTACAGACATTCTTAAAAAGAAGAAATGGAGTCTCATGAACAACATTTTCCAGAAGATAGTACCAATCTAAGTTTCTGCTATTACATTACTATTAAGTAATCATATTTACTGTTCCAGATTTCGGCTTCTTCACCCGAAACCCATATTTATGATTCCAGAAGGCTGCAGATTGGAGCAATTCAAACTACATTTGTTTTGTTCCCAGAGAACTCCTGGTCTGTTAAAGACCTCACCTCTCGGGCTTCTGTTAACAAATTACAGAAGATGCGGTTCTATGCACTGACTTTTCTCTAACAGAGATCAACGTTATCATTGTTTGTTAATATTCGCCAGAGCATCCGTAGAGCTTCCAATAATTCCATTCATTCAATATTCAGCCGTTCCAGGTCGAGGTCGAACGCTGCGACATGCTCAGCATCCTTTCCCGCCATCAGTGAACTGAGATGCTCAAATGCAACTTCTTCGCAGGGAATGATTAAACCCATCTGGTGATCGAATCCAAAGTCCTCCTCGGCCCTACGTAGCAGCGAACGGAATAGAGGGTGGTTGAGGTACCCAATGGGTATGATGAACCGCCTGCGCTCGCTTCCCACATAGACCGGAAAGTGACCCTTGGGAACGTCCGACGGAATATTTTGCTGATCTTCTGCATGCTCGGAATCCAAGTTTATGTAACGCAATCTCTTCAACGAGAAAGCCTTTCGGGCATTGGCGATCCCGTGGCACTTTCTCAGTATCTGCCGAAGGAGGAAAACCTGGATAATCCCGTTCCCCTTGCTCCTCCTTCCCATTGCTGTTACACAGGCTGTGAACTGTGAATTAACTGTGAGCGAGTCTCAAAATTAGTTTCAGAGCCACCCATAGTAATTATTTGTTTACTGACAAATGCTTGCTTTAAATGAAATGTTATGATTTGGAGATATAAAGAGAACTCCTCATGCTCCACCCATACATGGGGTCATGCTCCACCCATACATGGGGTTTCCTGTGAGGCTCCATCAAAGAAAGCCCAAGGAATGGCCTTGTTAATTTCCACTTCCTTGGAGTTACCATTATTTTGTTTATCCTGAACTTTTAAATATGCATGTAGTATGTTAATGTTTAGTTCCTTAACAACACAATGAAAGGGCAGTGACTCTTTGTTTGCAAACAACTTCAAATTTATGGCTAACAAGACTCCCCAAATGATCTAATCTTTTTTAAGTACTTGTTGGCACACCACATCCTAAAGGCCTATTCAATATTTTCTCCCACCCAAACATTTTGGCACGTTAACATCTTTTCCACTTCCTTCCACACTTTCATTTTAATTGGGTAAGTCATGATGATATGAGACTGCACCATCCAGTTCTAGAAAAATATATTTTTTTGTGGAATATCGTAGGTAGGAGTCCTATTGTTAAAGATCAACCACATGAAAATTTTGGATTTTGAATTTCTTTTTAGTTTCCATATAACTCTCCACCACTAAGCATGTAAATATTTTCTTCCCTACTCAAGAGATTTATATCCTAATTTTGGTACATATACCCCTCATGGGTTTAGAGATTGGACCAACTAATCATCCCCCTCTTTAATTTTAGCATTGATATCTTTTAAAGAATCTGTGTATCTATACCATTCTCCTTCATTCTCTTCCCCAAGGCCTAACTCCCTCCAAGACATCCAAGCTTGGTGCAATATGGTTGTCCTATCTCAGTTCACAACCTATTGTAACATATAATAACTTCCACTTCATAGCTCATGAATTAATTGATGTGATAGCCTATGAATGTACCTTTGCTTCCAACCTAAGGGTTCATATCTATTTGCACTTTATCATCTTTACACACTTGTCATATCAACCAATTTCCCACCAAATGAAAAGATGACTTTAGAAATTTCCACATAATATTTGAAGCATTGTGTACTCATGTTCTAGGATTTATTATACCTTCCTCTACATGTCTCAAGCAATGAGTTTTTATTTAAAAATATGCACCCACAAGCCATTTCCTTGGATTAACCTCTAGAAATTATTTGTTGTAAGTACTTTTGAAAAGAAGAATGGGTTCTTTAGACCCAATCATATTTTTCTTTTGGTAATGCTATTTAATTTTTCCATGAAGCCAAAGCAAAGCCTTTTTTATCTTGTTTCCCATACCAAATGAATCTATAACATAACCAACTTATAACTCCTAGAAATCTTATAGAAATCCATGAAAACAATAGCCAATAACCTGGAACTGTTTCCATAACATATTTAATCAAGACCAATCGTAACCCCCGAAAAATCCACTAATTACACCATATATTAAAATTTGTTTTTCCACTTTAGTCATCATCCATTGTCAATCATCATTTTTGTATATAATGGGTTTCAAATGAAAACCAAAGTATTTCAGGCCAAGTCTAAGTCTACCAGTTGGTAAGGAAACATGTGTAATGTATATCTTCTCCTGCTAAGTAATAATCCGCAAAGATTTTGGTGTTTTTTGTAGGTTTATTATCATTCATTTATCTTTATAGAACAATTTTGTTAAGGTCCTAACCTGCACATAGGTAGATCAATGTATTCAGAGGTAATAAAGGTCAATATTAATAAGGCTTTTCAATAAAATAGAATAAGGCAGATGTAAGAAGACCTAATAGAAGCTTCTGCTTCTACAATGATCTTCCTCTAGATGTTTCTCTTAATAGACATATTTAGTATAAATAAGGGTCGAGGGTATGAGAACCCTAGCTTGGAGATTATTGTAATAGAGCACTGCTCGATTGGAGGTTGCCCCCTCGAAGAGGCCTGTGAACATTGCTTTCTGAATCAAAGTGTTTTTTCTATTGCTATCTCGTATATCATTTTTGTGTATTGTGAAGATTATGCTGGATATTTTACTGTTATTCTGCCATTTCTAGCATTTTATTTCTGTTCTACATAGTTTATATATCTGGTATCTTGCAAGTGGTATCAGAGCACTTTCCTTGGCAGAAATTGTGGGTATTTTTTTTCCAGGGTAGAGATGTATTCCGACGTCTTTAAGCCACAGAGATCTGTAGTTACGCACATAAACCCGCGGTTGAGGGATTCATACACGCAGGAAATACAAGTGGTTCTTAAGCGCACATCTTTTGGCCACCCTTATAACCCCTGTTGGTACCCCTTCCAGTGGTAGTGCATCAGACAACACCTGTGTACGGATCAACCTAGATTTCCTGAAGCCCTCTTTAGATAAACCTATCGGCTGTCGAACTGCTATAGTGTCACCAAGAATAGCACTCGGGAAGATACTCTCTAGTACCTGGGTAGTCGGGTAGTACAACTAAGGGTATGGTCTATCCTCCTTAGTTAGTGCCCTGAGATATTGGGCCGAGTACTACTGTTGGACCCCACATGTATATTAGAGAGCTATAGCACAGGGCAAAACCTTGTCTATAGAACCCTTGAATACCTAACCCTTGGGGAACATAAACAACAACATAAACAAATTAAACCGGCGAGATCTATTGATGCGCATCTGTGTTCGGCTTCCTAAGTAAATACTCTCTGGTTCAGAATTTGGGGATTTCAACACTACAACATTCTTC
>SNQJ01S0008064.1:122190-133340 GCA_010110895.2 Picea sitchensis
AATTCCATGATATCTCTAAAGTTAATAGCCCTTCTACATCCATCGCGGAGAATCAAATCAAGATGTCATCAACCAACACTAAGTGAATAATATTGCATGAAGTTAATATTTGAACTCCCTTGAAACCACCTTGAAACTACCATTTTCAACGACCTCTTTTATAATCCTACCCAATCATTCAACAATTACAAGGAAAAAGGAGAGGGGATATATGACACCCCTATCTAAGGCCTCTTCTAGGCATAAACAAGGGGGATGTTTCCCCATTTATCAAGACAACAAAACATGGAAAAGTAATGTAATTCATTTCCCATACCACAAATTGATGATAGAAGCCGAGATGAATGAGCATTAGTTTGAGATATAACTAGCTTACCTTGTCATAACATTTGGAAAGATCCACCTTGACCACCATTTATCTTTGATTCCTAATTTTAATTGAATGGAGTCCTTCTTGAGCAACCCCTACTTGCTCATTAATTTTTCTTCCCTCGAGAAACCCAAAGTATTCTTCATAGGTTTTACTTGATATGATCCTTTTTAATCTTCTTGCAATTACCTTGGAGGTGATTCTTTATATACAATTGGATAAAGAGATTAACTTGAATTTCCAAAAGGATGTTGGATTTCGATCCTTGTGAATTAGAGAAAGGTATGTATTGTTGAATGCTCCTAGCATTTTCCTCATAGTTTTTCTGGCCTCTACCACCCTCGATAAATATTTTCCTAGAAAATCAAAGCATCCTAAAAAAAATCTACATGGAGGCTATTAGGCCTTCGATTTTTGTCCTTTTGGAAAATTTGAAGAATATAAGGGAACTCTTCTTTTGTTATGAACCAATTCTTTGATACTAATAAAAAATAACTGAATAAAAATCCACTTCGAGGGGGAACCTAGTTTTACAATACACTCAATGTATAAGACAAGCTATCATTGGAGTAGTTTATTCTAGCTCTAGATCTTGTGATAATTCTATTTTTTTATTTTCAAAATTCTTCTTTTCCTGTTTCAATATTTTAACCTCATCCAATATTTTCTAATTATTGTTTTGTAATCCACATCTTTCTTCATCCTTTTTTTTTCAATTCTTCTTTTGACTCATCTTTTTCCCACTTCCCTTTGTTATTATTTTGATATTTTAATTTTTGAACCTCCTTAATGAGTACTTCTGATCCATAAATGGTGGGATCATAGCTCGTCCATCTCCTCAACATGGAAACCAATTAAATTCTAATTGTGTCTTCATCCAATCTTTCATCATAAGACAACTGAAAATTTATTCACAATAAGAAAAGTTGTTATACTAAATTAGATTAATATTTCATGGAGAAATGGGTCCAGATGACTCAACTATTCACCAATCATTTGAGTTGCTAAGCACAAGGGAAAATGAAATTGATGAATGAGATATACTCACACAAGATCTTGTTAAATATCGTGCACACCTTTATTTTTGTTTAATCGATTGTATGGTCCAATGGTGTTGTCAACTCTCACTTAGGAATGAAATATTGCCTGCAGCCTGGAGAAAAGCATCACTACACCATCCATCCAAAATTTGAATTCCCAAGAATCACATGTGATGCGTGGCATTAGAGGAGGGACACCAATGAAGAGTTGGATGCCTAGTTAGAGGCTAATGACACATGCACAACTCAAATTCAAAGCTAGTGAGGGATGGGATGTTGAAAGAGACTGTACATAGCATGGGCATCCAACAAACCATTGATGGTCTAGACACCTAAGGAGAACATATTGGCCATGGGAACTTGAGGATATCAACCAATGATTCTTGGAATGCCTAGAGATAATGTCTAGGGTGTGGGAATTGTGGACAACAAGAGAACAATTCATGGGACACCTAGAAGTGAGGTTTAGAGAGTGGGTTTTAAGGAGAGTGTAACTAGCAAACGAATAGCTACGAGTGAGAAAAAAAATTCTCAACAACTATAATTATAGGATTAGAAACTACCTAGTAAGTAGCAACAACTCTCAAGGGGGACCTTCCATTTCCAAGATATGGAATCAATTGGATGATGGTAAACAAAGAGCTATTAGGTTTGTTTTTTCACCATTAACCAATGTCTTGTGAAAACTAAACTCTCATAGAGAAAATTACTGAGTCTTTAGCTGGATAAATTCTCAACAGATGTAAGCTAATTAGTGAACATACATTAATGTGCAACCATAACTCAATGAACTATTTTATTATGTTCAAAAAATCCATTACAAAGAGGGGTGAGCTATGCACGATAAAAAATCTTATGCATTGTTACTCACAAGAAGACCAAAATTGCAGACAAACGTGGCTTCAGGACACTTTTTCTCATTATGGATAGTATTGTCAACTCCTTCATCCATCGACTTCAGGCAAGCTTCCCTTTGAGCTCTTTATCCTTCTCCTTCAATTGTTTGTGTTGCCCCCAATTCTCTTCTTGTCTCCCATTTCTCTCTTCGCTACAACCTTCATTCTTTAATGTACTACCTTTGGAAGGCTAACTATCACATGGTTCATTTCCACTCACCATTTTCCAGAAAAAAAGACAAAATAGAATAAAAATAGTTCAAGTACAAGTTTAATGCAATTTTACAAAATGTTTTGAGTGAGGATCCAACTTAGATCACGCCTCTCCATTTGCATGTTTTTGGTCCCCAAAAAATTCAACTCCTTTAATATTCTTATTCTCCTATCATCAAGCAGACTTTGGAAAATATCAAAGAAAGGATGCATCCACTGTATGATGGAATATAAGAGTTGAGTAAGGGTTGCCTTTGGCATAACCTTGTTTTCCTTCTCATGGTTGTGGATTACATTCACTACTGCAATAGGTAATCGGAAAACTATTTTTCCTTGGGATACAAGTGAAAAAAACTCCTCTTTCTAGTTGACCTTGACTCTCCAATATTTCTTCTTGGATGTTTGGTTCTTGGGATGGAGTTCCAAGTGAATCCTACAACATTTGGCCTCCCAATCTCCAATTAATATATAATACTAGAAATAGTTCATGCATGGGTTGCTTGGCTTTCTAGAGTGCCAACAATATATAGCCTTATGACCCCTTTTCTTGCAAAGAAAACAATTTATGTCATACCTCTTTGGTTTTTTATGATGCTTGTTGTCTTTTTTTCTTGGTCCCCCAAGATTTGGACAAAATATGGATGGTAGAATCATCACTTTGTTGTGCTCTTCCAAGATTCTACAAAAAAAATTGAGTGGCTTGTTGCACATGGCTTATTTTCTAGTTCATCTTGCCTTGATGAAAGTGGATTTAGTTGCAATTGTGTTGGCTTCTTGTCCGCTGAATCCTAGGACTTCATGCTTGGGTCTCTATTTAGCTACAATGGGAGTCAAAATCCCTTGGCCTTCTTTTCCTAGCCCTTGGCCATCATAGCCCATTTTCCTCATGAGCTTCAAACAAATTCCTCTAGTGTTGTTTTTAAAGTCACCAAAGTTGTCCTAAGGAAGAATTTTTGAAGGTGAGTTGATCATGTTTTCCTATGTCATGGTACTATCTTCGACAACGGAAATGGAAGGGGATTTCTTGGTCTCTTGGAAATTTTCTTCTAGCTTCTTCAATTCCTCTTTCTTCATTGCCAAGTCATGATATATGTGAGTAGTGACCTTGGTGAACATATCCTCTTGAAAATTATCCATATGAATGAATTTCTTCCCCAACTACAAGAGATTCAATATTCTTCTGTCTAATTCTTCCCTCATGGTGGTGAAGGAGTCATGGAACTTGGAAAGCTCTTTCTCCAGTCCATATGTTTTATGTCTCCAATACCAACTTTCTTCCTTTATTTTCTTATTGAAGTCTCTCAACTCTTCCAACTTCTCCATATTCAATGCTTTTCCCATGGGAGATGCTTCAAGGTCTCTAATGAACCTACTATTATACCATTTAATTCGTAAATGGTGGGCTTATAGCCCATCCATCTCCTCAACACTACAAGGAAAAGACCCTCTAGCAGAGTTTTTTTGTAGAAGACCCTATAAAAATAGCCCAAAAATCCCTTTATAGTGGAAGACACTAGAGGAGGTGAGCGGGTGGAGGTTTTAGTGGATGTTTTTTTATGGTGCATTTATAAATACATAACGTACCGGTGTGTTTTTTTCTACTTATTCATCAGTGCTCTAAAAAATGGTGCACCATGGTAGGGTTATTTAAAAATATATATATACTTCGGTGCGCTACTTAAATACTGACACACCAATGTGCACCATTTATCTAAAAATGGAACACTATGGTAGGGTTATTTAAAAAAACAATTACTCAGGTGAACTACTTAAGTACTGACGCACAAGTGCATCTAATAATCGAGCTCACCATAATAGGGTTAAATAAATAAATAAAAATATCAGTCATAAAATTCATATTTGCCCTCTTCAGTGTTGTAGAGCTCTCAAGCACCGATGCAACTTTTTCCTCTCTAAAGCGCCCTGCCATTGGTGCTTCCCTTTCTTTCCTTCCTTTCATTTTTTTCTCAGTGTGTGGCTTCCGAATTTTTCTGAATGATGGGAAAATTTGGTTTTTTGGACTACATGGCAACCATGCCTCCTCGACAAGGAAATGTCCAGGTAATCTCTTTATTTATTTGTAACTTAAACTTTTAAAGGATTAAAATTCAAAATTTAGTTAAATTTCCATTGTTTTTTATTTTATTTTTCCATACGGTGCATTCAAGTCATCCGTCTCGCACTGCGGACGGTGCACCCTGAAAATTTTCAGGTTGCATCGAAACACCATGCCTAAATTTTTTTGGTGGTGCATTTGTAAAATTTAACGGACCAATGTGTTGGGTAAAATTTAGTGCACTAATGCGTAATTTTACCGACACACCGCCTAAAATAATATAGTTGATTTTTTAGGGTGCGTAGAAATAACTTTAACGCACCAGGGTATTACATTAAACGATGCATCACATATATCATATATATTATTTTATGTGGTGTGTTGGTAAAATTATGCACTAGTGCATTAATGATTCCCTAACGCACCGTCATAAAAAAATAGAACCTAAATTCCAAAGTACCGTAATTATCAATTTTAAAAAAATTATTGATGTGGTCCTTCACCTTTCCTGTAACGCACCGATGCATGTCAATAAAGGATATGCACCGCAGTGACAAATGTTTTAAAAATGATTTTGTGGTGCTTTAGGATTTTAGGTTTTTATTATTTTAGGCGGTGCATCGGTTAACCTTAATGCACCGGTGTGGTAAGGTTATACATCACACCGCATAAATCCCTGTGCACATTGCTCACTAGTACGACCTCCATCGACCCTTCTTATAAAAATATATTGGTATGAATATCTTGTAACATTGCATCCATTAAGGGGGATTTGTGTTCAAACGTAAATGCTACTGTGAACCTTTGAACCAACTCATCTCATCTTGTTGTTTCTCTGCATATTTCCAATTCCAAATACCCATTTTTCGGAATTGTATCCTATGCGTATAAATTAGTGCATCCATTCCTCCTTTGGTTTCGAGCTCCATTTGTTTCTGCACTACTCCACATGTTATGTTAGGTCACTCTCCCTTGTATAATTCTTTCAATATCTTCTACCTCGATACCAAACCTTACATACATTATTCTTCTACACTATGATTGGTATTGCATTCCCTCTTTGTTTGCATCCCACCATCTGGCTAGAGTTGCTTTTAGGGCAACATCTAGGGCCAAAATCCTTTGTTGTTCAAGTACCTGCAACTCAAATTCCTTTACAAAAAATCCTATATCAGTCAATCAATCATACTTGGGTGGATCACATAACTCTATTCTAATCTAGCGAAAGGATCGAGTTATGCATGCACATAGTCTAGTTGATACCTCATACATCCTCTGTTGCTAATACTCTAAACCTTCCTCTAAATGTGATGCACATGAACTGATACTTCTCCAACTTAGTGTACCATCTGCAGGGGTTAACATAATCATCCATACGCGCAATCATGTTATACAAATTGTCAATGTTGTTTCCTCTTGTTGGCTCTATGTACCTCTTCCCTTATGTTGGGTCGAATGGTGCAGTCACTTTGAAATCCCCGACTTCAAATATCATTTCTCTCTACTTCAGATTAATGATTTCATGATTATCAAATTCCCATTCGAGTCCCATCAATGTTGGATATGGTTGACTATTATCCATGATTTCTAAACTTCAAATTTTTCCACACTGTGCACCTGATCTATGTTCATCGATACTCCTGTCAATTGACCAATCGGTACTATCTTGTGTTGATTTGCGAGCCTTAACTGAATAGGAGACCAGACTAGCGTGGGTTTTCCCATGATATCCCAGGTCTACTTAGGTAACACATTCACATTAGATCCCAAGTCTAAGATAACATTATCCATATTGTATTCCCCAATTTGCTCAGTGAGTTTTAATTCTCTATTGGTCCTCTTCCTGCGTAGTTCCTAATTCACCACCCTCTGTGTGATGGGAGTTTCCCTTCCTTGCGTGCAGTGATCAATCATCTCATATACATGTTAAACACATTTTTATCTTTCATTAGCTATATGAAAGTTATTAGGAATTTTATTAGAGTTATTACCTTTCTAGTTGGCTTCACTAGTCCAATGCAATCATTGACCCGCGGCCCAAATGATGTTGATTCTCTCCAATCCTATCCAGGTACCTATTTTCTTTCCCTCTGATATGTTTCCTTTTCTTGCTAAGGGTTGAATGTTGGTATAGGCCTTATGGACTTCCCTACCCATTTCTCAATCTACTTCCCTCCATTCATCCCATTCGCTCATGTTCTAGCTCCTTCGTGACACATAACAATTGCTATTCTTGGTCCTTTGTTGCATTTTTCGGTTCATATATTCTATACATTCATATTTGAGTTATGGCTGTGACTCCCTCTAGCCTGCCATTTTGCACATAGTTGAGGAAAATCTTCTGTCGCATGGTCTAGTGCTCCATAGTATCTGCAAGTTGTACAAAGTTTGAGACAATTGTGGGCTAAATGTCTTGGTTGATTATAATTATAACATATTATTGGCCCTCTTCCTCCTTTACCAAAATTTTCGCTGCCTCGACCTTTGCCAAAGTTTCCTATGTTACCTTGATTAAATCCTCTCTAATTATTATATTGTGGAACACCCCCTTCTGTCATAGTATTATCCTCTTGAATCCTATACATATTTGAAGTGCACTCGCTCATCAAATTGAATGCACTGAAATCCTTCTCCTCGTGCCCGACGAAATTGCAAAAATTACAAAATAAGTTTCTTGGTGTCCTCTGATACTTCTGCAGTAATGGAAACTCAGTGAGATGGTGTCCCCATGTCTTACATATCTCACAATATCCCCCTCCTGGTAGTCGATTTGGTGCTCCAATCGCTAAATATTGTGAAAAGGTTGGGCATTCTTCCTTGTGGTGGATTTCGGTTCTACACTTGGTACACCAAGCTTGTTCTTGTTTCTTCTTCCCTTTTGTAAGTTCTTCCAGTTGAATCATCAATGTAGCCAACTGCATATGAACTTGTGTCATCCCTCCATTGTCTCCTACAAGGGATGCTTCCAATTTCATATTTGAAGTGTGCTCCCTCATCAAATCGAATGTGTTAAAATCCTTCTCTTTGTGCCCGACAAAATTGCAAAAATTACAAAATAAGTTTCTTGGTGTACTCTGATACTTCTGCAGTAATGGAAACTCAGTGATATGGTGTCCCCATTTCTTACATATCTCACAATATCCCCCTCCTAGTAGTTGATTCGGTGCTTCAATCGCTAAATACTGTGCAAAGGCTGGGAATTCTTCCTTGTGGTGGCTTTCGGTTCTACACTTGGTACACCAAGCTTGTTCTTGTTTCTCCTTCCATTTTGTAAGTTCTTCCAGTTGAATAATCAATTCCGCCAACTGCGTCTGAGCTTGTGTCATCCCTCCATTATCTCCTACAGGGGATGCTTCCAATTTCAATGCAATCTACAAAGCTTCAAGTTGTGACACAACCTTCTATTGAATAAATGACATGTGAATGTGTGGTATAATTCCTGCAATAAACCATTCTTGATGTTTTTTATTAGGGATCTGGAAATTTAGTCTACCCATTAGATCCTTGAATCTTTGATTGAAATCCCATACTAACTCAATTTGCACCTGTTTAATTTCCTTCATCTTTGTAATGTACTACGACTCAGACTTTTCCTTCTTGAACTCTTTTAATAATGCTTTTCTTATTTTCGCCAAAGTCCTTTCTTGTCCTACAGGTGTGGTACTTTGTAGCTTCATGTACTAGACTAATGCATGACCTATAAATGTTGTTTCCAAATGTGCAATATTCACAGCCTCATATTGGACATTCTTTGTAACCCAAATTGTCTCACAGGCAAATAAATGTTGTTCTGGGTCCTCTGACCCAACTTCATGAAATTCAGGTAGTCTGAGGGTGTTTTTTACCCCTTCCATGTTGCTCTATGTTTTACCTGCTCTTGGCGATGTTGGTTGAATTCGACTCTATGCACTATTTCCACTGCTTTGATTGTTACTACTATGTCCTCCCTTTCTAACTATAAGTTCTTTTGATAAGTCTTCAATTGTTATCTCATATTGTGGTGATGCACACAGGGTCATGGATTTGAGACAAGATCCAGTCTGAGTAGGACTCGATGGATCTTCTATTATAGGACTAGATTGGAACTCTTCTTCCTCTCCTTTTATGGTTTGATATCTCCACGATTTGGATTATTGCACAAGGTCCTCCCCACTCTAGATCAATGCACAACTCTCCTTTCTTAGCCCCAATATTTCGCCTATTTTACCTCCTTTTATTGTGTAGTACTCCAAACTCATCTTCTTCCTCTGATACCACTTCTTTGGTTCTCTGCATCCTCAGTCCCTCCCTTCCTTCTTCATTTCTTCCTTCATTCTCTCATGTCCTTAGACTATCCTATTTTCATCCCATGGTTCCCCTATGTGCATGAAGCCCCTTAGCAATCAAACTCCATGGTCATCACACACTTGTCACACAACAACATATTTATCCACATACCTAATGATTTCAGGAACCTTTTGTGCATACCTTTAAATAAGTCTCGTTCTACAACACTGTAAGACTAGGCACAATCAACTGCAAACTCTATAATATATCCTCCTAATATACTATCCTACTAGAAATCCACTATGCGAGTAGTTTTATTATTTACAGAATTCATCTATCTTACCAATTCAGGATTCCAATTCCTTGGCGCTATAGTTTGGTACCTTCCAATATTCTCCACTAATATTTCTAACCACTCAGTCAAGATAACTGGAAATTCGCCAAAGAAGATTTCATGTATCTTTGTGTACACATACCTTTCCATCCATTGCTCATTGCTCATCTGGGGGTTTCTATTCTCTTTCCTAGCAAACTCTCGTTCCTTCCCTTCTAGACATTCATAGGTCTCTTTCTTATCCAACCACCAAAGCATTCCCTCAATTACAAAATATGGGTCCCAACAATGGAACCATTTGTTGGCACGTGCGCAGTTGTAAGACCCTAGGTTCGAGTTATCTTTTCCAACAAAACCCTTCATACACCATCCCTTTCAACATCACCTACATGCAAGTGAAGTATCACTCGAGGAATCTATTGGGGCTACAGGAACCAAAATTCTGTAGTAATGAGGGAATTGGAGGTGATCATTCCATTCATTCTTTCTTATCGGTTCTATGCGCATTATGCTATCTTTGTTCTTCGCTTTCTACTTAGTGAATTCATATTCATATTAATATTATACTTCAAATTACAACCTAAACCCATTTCTATAACAATGGTAACTATTGCGCAATGATTACACATAAAACAAATCTATTCTAACATGCATCCTGACAATATCAATGATCAATCACATAAAATATAGTAAACACAGTAGTTAACGTGGTTCACCCAACTTTGGGCTACATCCACAACAAATGACTTATTTATTATTCTTTATGCAATTGTCATAGGCTTGCGCACTGAGCTTAAAAATATACATCATGGTATATTTTCCTTCTCCTAGCCTAGTCATTTTGCAATGCAAGTCTCTCTCTCTCTTTGCATCATATCGTTAACCTTCAAACATAGACTATCTAGTTACTTCTGCAGATCATTTTATCACTCACTTCTTGACCAGAATAGAACATAACAAGAGGAACCCCAAAGCAGAGAACCCCTATCTTCCCAACCCATTACATATTTATACATCAATTCTAGGGCTTAAAACCCTACTTTGTTCATCCCAAAACCCTATTACAATTCATGATAACTCAAGTTGAATTGTTGTTCGCAATCTTTTACCTTCTTTGACACCTTCATACCGCTTTTGCATTCTATTTGAACTGTTCTTCCTGCTTTTGCACGTCCTTTTATCTTTAACATGTCGGGGTGTCATCCTTCCTTTTCACCCGCTTTATTCTCTTGCGTTATTCCCTTTCTTTATTCATTTTCTTTATTCTTCTTATTGCGTACTCTACTCTTGAATGTGCCTCAACTACTCACTTCTGAGTCTTGCTTGTCTTCCTTCTTCTTATTCTTATGCGCACATCTTCCATACTTAGTATTTTCATAAATATTATTTCCACAATGCCTGTACAACTATCATGACACTGGAAAATTTTCATTAAATGGGGAATGTAAGCCGATGCATGGAAGAATGAAACAGATTTCTTAGAGCGGGAAGGAATCTGACACTTCTTAGGCACACCATAGGTTGTAGAGTTTGACGAATGGAATGAGGAATCCGCAAAGTTCTTGGTGAGTTAGTACAAAAATCAAGATTTATGATTAAAATTCCCAGTCAGAATCCTTGGAGATATGATACATAGGATCACTAGAATCCCACATAGAAGTACTCCTGTCTCCAAAACCTTGAATTCCAATGATTATCCAATTTAGTTCCTCATAGGAGGAACCTTGACAAAAAATTCAAAGGGGCTATTAATCAACAATGTAACTGACCTCCGGGAAAATGGACATGTGTGATAGTCTCATTGTGCTTCACCACCATGGGTCAAGCTTCAAATGTGAATCTTACAATGTTGGAACTCATCAAACAAATGCTTCAGTAGAGGGAACAATTCGACTGGGAAAACCACTTAGCTGCACTAATAAAAAGTAATTGCAAGGAGAGTCAAGAAAACGATCGAACTATCAATTTTCCAGCC
>SNQJ01S0008064.1:135475-178038 GCA_010110895.2 Picea sitchensis
ATAGTGGGTCTTATTTAATAACATAGTGGACCTAGTCCACCTTACATTGAATGACCTCCACTATTATCACTATGGGCCCTCTGGGCCCCCCCACTACCTCTCTAGCTACCTTACAGAGAGTCAAGAAAATGATCGGACTATCAATTTTCCATCCTTGATAATATGGCTCGCCATGAGCCAAGCTAGCCATGTCAGGGAACCTTTGTTCACTTTAAGACATATCCTGACCATGGAAAAATATATATATATAAATCTGGGCGCAGTCGGATCATAGACTCTCCTCTAGCCGATGCAATGTTTAAAAAATGGTTAAATAAATTGAAGAATGTATCATACAAGTGGAGAGTTGAGAAGAAATATTTTCGATCATTTCCACCAAGTTCCCACATCCATCTAAGCCTTGATTCCACCAAGATATGGTGTGGATTCAACAAAGGGCCAACACTGAAATAACTAGAGTACCAGTCAACGAAGTCCCAAATATTTCAGGAGCTAAACAAACAACTGGGGTTTGAAACTTCTATTCCATCAGAGGTATTGAGTGATAATTCAACCATTTTAACACTCTTGAACGATGCCGAATAGAAGCAAGAAAGAGAAGTGACCTTATGTACAATTCTATGTGTTCCAAATATGGATATGGAAGCAAGTATCCCAACAAATCATACTCCTACTAAGAGAAAACAACAAGAAAGAAAATAAAGGCGAAAAGAGGCTATCGACATGGATGTAACCCCATAGGGCATAAACATCATTTGGAAAGAGGTATTCAAGTTAGATGCTTCCTTAAACTTAGATGACCCTCTGATAAAGGAAAATTGCATCTTCTTTACAAACAAAATAGTTGAGAAGATTAAGACAGGAAAAACATACTCGACATCACAAAGTTGTGACAAGAAATATTTTGAACTCGAGCATTGGACCACAATTTCAGGAGTTGATGGCATCCGTAAATGTGAAGAAGGCTAAAGAAAGAAAAACCCAGGAAGCTCTCAACAAGAAAATGGAGATGATGAGGAAAAAAAAAAAAGACTAAACGACCAAGAGGAACACAGTACAGGTCGATTGACTCCAGCTACATCATGTCGATCACAAATCACCAAAATTGACCCAAGTAAGAAGCATGTTGTAAATAAGCAAGATACAAGGAAAGAATAGTCGACCTTACAATGGAATTACCGCCACCTAGAAAATGAGGTGAAAAAATAGAAGAAGAAATCAAGAAAAGGACACTGCCAAGTATCATCAAAGGAAACCATTTTGGATTCCCCCCCCTAACAGTAGTAATCAAGGAAGTGCAACGCACTCAGGTCAAAAAATGTTAACTAAAATTTACAAAATGGAACTGACAAGAAGCACACCACAGTCGAGTTAACCCTATTGTATAGATTGAATCCACTCGACTTGACCCAACCTGAAGTTGAGCCCAACAACGAAAGTCAGTCGGGTCATCCTGGCCTAGGCACGACAACATGCAAGCCAAAGCATACCGAAGGGGAGACATCTATACACACGCAAGGTTCAACACACACTATTCCTGTACAAAATTTAGCTTTTGCACAACCTATTACGGTACCATCGGATGGATCAGACCCCCTAGAGAAATCCAGTGAAGAAGTAGAAAAGACCCAGCAAGAAAAACAACCTAAATATAAACAGTCGACCACCCATAACAATGATCGAGAAAACAAATGCAATAATGCTAGGTAAGAATCTCCTAAGGATGGAAACTCCCCAACACGAAATCCTCACTTCTCACTTCTTCTTACTCCCAAATTTTCTCTCTAAATTTCAAAATGATGTAAACCACTATTGAAAACCTCTTTCGAGGTGCCAGTGTATTTTGTCAAAAAATTCAAATGTAAGAGCCACACTCCCCTCTTGCTCAGGATTAGCAAGGAATTGAGGGAGGGGGCGGGGAAATGTTGTAGGGGCTAGTCGACTTTGCTAACTAGGCCCGTCAATCAAACAATCTAAGTCGAATACAAAAGTTGTTCGAATAGACAATTAAAGTCGACCGACCAAGTAGTTAAGATGTATAATTAACTAATAACTATATAACATGCATATATGTGTTTGTGTGTGGGTGGGTGGCTATGTAATGGAGAAAGAGATGTAGTTTTCATCTCTCTAATAAAATGCATTGATGGTTCTCCCACTTCTTGTGTATGCTTTCATGTGTCTCTATGTGTACTTGTATATGATGCTATAATATGTCTTTCTCTATGTAAGGATCTACCAGTTCTTTCCCCCAGACTACGACAATCTCTTAGTGTTGCAGGGTCTGGAATAGTTCAGGTAGATAATGGTTCTGGAATAGTTCAGATAGATAATGGTCATTTCAATGATGTATTATGTATTCCAAGTCTTTCCTGCAACCTTCTATCAATATATCAAATCACTCATTATGAAGGTAAAACCATTGAGTTTGCACCTCACAAAGTTGTAATCAAAAATCTAAACGATCCTAAACATATTCATACACCTGAAATTGTTGATAATATTACCAAATTGTACAAATTTAACAAATTTAGGTATCATCTTGAGTATAGCCTATCACACAGATACGTGAGCAACTAATTACTAATTCAACTAAAAAAAATATTTAACTTCAACCCAGTTTACTCATTTAGAAACTTAACTAAATTGGGAACGTAGAACATCAAAGATGACCTTTATAAGTTGCTATGACAGATATACCGAATGTCGTTCTCTGGTACAGTCTTGCGGAAGACCGTAGTTCTCAATACTTTGTTTTATTAGGAGAAGGATAACAGCCATACTTTTTCTTGGTTTCTTATTTGTCTCAAGTAGAATTAGGCCCTTCAATCTTTGTAAAATTTATTTACACGTTCAGTTAGATTTAAGAGCCTAAAACATTTCAAGTTTTAACTATGCAATCCATGAATCTAAAATGTGCAATTTTATTAAAAAATGCTATTTTCCTGTCCATCAAAAGTATTATCCAATAATTCCTCACCAATCAAATTCAAACTAAAAAAATAGAACGTTTACACTACGCTTATTTCTTCTCTTCCTTTCTTCTCTCTTCCTTGTAAGGGCATTCAATTTACAGGCAAGAAATTAATAATCAAGTTGAAAGCGGGCACGTATTATAGAGATGTACTTGTAGTGGCTTACATACATTCTTAAAAAGAATAAATGGAGTCTCATGAACAACATTTTCGAGAAGATAGTACCAATCTAAGTTTCTGCTATTACATTACTATTAAGTAATCATATTTACTGTTCCAGATTTCGGCTTCTTCACCCGAAAACCATATTTATAATTCCAGAAGGCTGCAGATTGGAGCAACTCAAACTGCATTTGTTTTCTTCCAAGAGAACTCCTGGTCTGTTAAAGATCTCACCTCTCGGGCTTCTGTTAACAAATTACAGAAGATGCGGTTCTATGCAATGACTTTTCTCTAACAGAGATCAACGTTATCATTGTTTCTTAATATTCGCCCGGCCATCCGTAGAGCCTCCAATAAATTCATTCATTCAATACTCAGCCGTTCCAGGTCGAGGTCGAACGCTGCGACAGGCTCAGCATCCTTTCCCGCCATCAGTGAACTGAGATGCTCAAATGCAACTTCTTCGCAGGGAATGATTAAACCCATCTGGTGATCGAATCCAAATTCCTCCTCGGCCCTACGTAGCAGCGAACGGAATTTAGGGTGGTTGAGGTACCCAATGGGTATGATGAACCGCCTGCGCTCGCTTCCCACATAGACCGGAAAGTGACCCTTGGGAACGTCCGACGGAATATTCTGCTTATCTTCTGCATGCTCGGAATCCAAGTTTATGTAACGCAATCTCTTCAACGAGAAAGCCTTTCGGGCATTGGCTATCCCGTGGCACTTTCTCAGTATCTGCCGGAGGAGGAGAATTTGGATTATCCGGTTCCCCTTGCTCCTCCTGCCCATTACTGTTACACAGGCTGAGAACTGTGAATTAACAGTACAGAATCAAGTACAGGGATGGATTCGCTAGTGTAAAACAGAAAGATATCTTCGTGATATAAATAGAATCAAGAATCCAAATGCAAGCTGGCCAGTTGTTTTTGGTCAAGAAAATCTATAACCGGCCAACAAAAATATAATACAAAGACGTGTAAAAATGCCGGTGGAATAGATGTTAGTGGAGTCTAAACCCAAGGCTGATACCCCACCGGCACCAAAAGTCATGGACATGTCTGACATAAATGAAGAGACCAGGACATTCAATAACTCAACTACCCGACAACAGGCTGTTTTCTCCATGGATGCATCAATAACGCGTGAACGCTCGACAATGCTGTTCTGCAAATTGACACTTTTACTTGATTTGTTAAGCTTACTGTTTGATACTGTTTTTCTGTAAATTGCTCATTGTTATAATTTTATCGATCTGAGCCATATCAATCCTTAATATGGTTGGATTTTTTGTCTCCCCAAATTTTGAACTTGTGATTTTAACATCAAAAAGGACCTTAACAGCACACTCATTCACCTACTGTTCTACACATAGATGACTTACTGTTATAATTACTCCAGATTATCTTAAGATTTTTTATAACTCTGATCAGGAAGGCACAGCTTACGCCATAAGGCTAATGAAAACAATGAGCTTGCTACATGAGGAGATTCAGTGTAAATATTGTACTTCAATCTATTCCCATACATTTCAACAAAATTTTCACTCTTGGTTATTATTATTTTTTGTTAAGTCTAAATGTGCTATGTTTTTTTTTCAGGACATTTATCCCAAATCTGAAGAAATATTGTTGTATCTGCATATTCCAGTAATTAAATCTGTATAAACTGAATACTCTGAACTTTTTCAAGACACTAAATTTATTTATGCATTCAAAAATGCAATTTAAACAAAAAAAAAATACAATTTCACTAATTTACAAATTCCTACCCAAAAAAACATATAACAGTAAAAGGTCACCTTTTTTTTTATATTTAATATCACATCTACCTCTAAAACCATTATCATTCCCAAAGGAGATAATCCTAAGATTAGTGCATTTCAGTGACCATGTGCTCAGGCAGCATTGGCAGTGTGATCTGGCAACCATTGTTCCTTGTTGTTTCCTGCCTTTTCCTGTCGTCCAATACATTTAAATCTTTAACGTCTTATCTTCAATGTCTACGTGTTGCCACATGTACCCAGTAACACGTTATCTCGTAATATCTACACACGACCACATAAAAAAAGTCGTCACTGATAAAATGAATGGCGGAGTGATGGACAGGAATAGTTATGCTTTACCAAGAAAAAAAGTATAGCATGCAAGTCATGAAATTTTAAAGGCAAAAACACTTTTTTTTTCCTTTCTGATTACAAATTTACAGCAAGAATTACATGGTGATAATGTCTTTATCGTTTTTTAATGTTAAAAGAACAGGAAAATTCAAAAGGTTGGAAAACGCATTGAAATGTATTTGATAAATTATTTACGAGGATAATAAATCTTTATTTTAATTATATAATAGGAAAGTATTTAAAATTAAAATACAACAATTTATTTATTTATATAACATTTAAAAAATAAAAAAAAACCATATTTTCATATTTTATTATATAATTTCTTTCATTTTTTTTTTTTCATTTTCTATGTAAATATATATGTTATACAATGAGATTAAATGCATTGGCCCTCTCACAATACCACCCATCTGCTTATGCTTTGGAAGAGGTTAAACAAGAAACAATTAATTTCAATTTGTTTGTGTTCATTGGTGAATGCTCTAATGAAAAGGGATCTCTCTCAAATAGGCACTGGGTGATAGAATAATATTTTATATATTATATAAAATATGACATTGTATATCAACTAATTACAAGAACATTGAATTGAAAGATATATTTCTAAATGGAAATCAATTTAAAGAAAAAACATCATACTATTTGAATTCATGCTAAGGAAAGACAAACACTATAACATTACAAAGAGATTTTGTAATATATAAAATATAATTCATGTTAACGAAAAACAAACACCACAACATTACAACGAAATTTTGTAATATATAAAATATAATATTTATTTATTTTTGCATTACCATTAAATCAAAACATATCTTTGTATGTGGAAATCAATTTAAGAGTCGAGGCCTAAATGTCAAGGCCTGAAGTTCGAGGGTCGTAATGCCTCAATCACTAAGAAGGGCCTAACCTTGTATATGGAAATCAATTTAAGAGAAAACATATGATTTAAGATAATACTAAGTAAAAAAGACACCCAACAATTTAGATTATAAATAAAATTCAGAATAATAAAATAATTAATATTATAAAAAACAATTAATTTAAGAAAAAATCTTTTCACAACACTTTAAAATATAAAGATAAATTATAATATATAAAATATAACATTTATTTAATAATGGTAATACCATTAAATCAAAACATATCTTGTATATGGATATCAATTCAAGAGAAAACACATCATTTAAGATCATGCTAAAGAAAGAGAAAGATTTTACAATTTAGACTACAAAGAGAATTTAAAATACTAAGATAATCAATATTGTACAAATTTTTTTCCAACTATAAAATAAAATGCTAACACTTTCATTTGATGTCCATTCCTTATGTAAAAAAGAGAATAAAGATGCAAAATTTTATAAATAATTATAAAATATCAAATAATTGTTTTTGTAAATAAAACTTATTGCAAGATTACCAAATTTTTATTTTACCACTACAAAAATTTTAGATTATACATTTTTATCATAATTATTAAATTAGAATTTGAAGGAAGTTACATGATTCTATATTTGAAATTGAACCAAAAAAATATAAAAGTAAAATTCTTAACTTAATTTGTTCTCAATTTTGCATTTAATAATTTTAAAAATATTTCAATTATGTTTAAACAAATTTATCTTAACAAATTTTTCAAGGAAAAATTACATTCAAGAAATCAATTTTTGAAAAATCTCTCTTCACATATTTTTTACAAACATATATTACAATTTACAACACAAATCAATTAAAATAAAAGAAAATCATTATTCTCAAACTACAAACATATATTAGAAATAAATTAATTAAATAAAATGGGTAATGTGCACAAGAAACTAACAACACAATGGGTAGTAGGTATTGTGCACAAGAAGATGTTGGAAACATCTACAGAAGATGGGTAGGAGGTATTGTGCATAGCAAGATGGGTGGTAGATATGCAAAGTACCAATCATTGTGCATAAAAAGATGCAGGATTGATCGTAAATTTGAGGAAGCAGTGCAAAAGAGAAGAAGACATATGTAGGTATTATTCATAAATCCAAGCAACAAGAGGATGTGGTTGATTCTAATTGGAATAGTTTCTCTTCTCTAAGAAACAATAAAATTCACCACAATCAAATTATTTGATCCTCAATCTTCATTATTAACCTATAGCTTCAATAAGTAGGAGATACATGCATGTATGAACTCCATGAGAATATGAGTGTATTGTACAAAAATGAAAACAAATCCTTTTTTGAATTGACATAACACCGTAAAAAATGTGAACATCCTTTTTTTTTAAGTGTTAAGTTAAAGAGGAAAATGACTAATAAAAGAAAAAAAAAAACAAGGTAACATATTTAATAAATAAAAATTTACCCTTCAATTGATTTTTTTTTTATCATTTTCATTTTCATTTGCATGAGAAATTGTATGTCCTTCTATGATGGTCTAAAGAGTTTTTGATGGAAAATTACAATTTCAATTTTTATTCTCATGGATAGGCTATGTGCATATGTCTATTTTAATTTTTCACACAAACAAGGGAGTCACATCCACCAATTTGATGTCTAACTTGGTCTTGACCTTAAAATTAGACTTTTTCTCAATTCTTCAGATTATCAATTACTTAAAATGATTTAAAAAAATGAATGATAATTGTAATTAAAGATTTTCTTATAAATCATACCATATGTTTTGACTAAGAAATTGCATATACATTTTAAAAAGGTTCTTTGGCCTGGGTTATGGGCCTTATGTACATCTATTTCAAGATTAAGAGAGAAAATGAAAAATTGATCAAGTAACTTTTATAAAAGATTCTTTACTGATAAGAATATGTTCAAAAATCAAATCTAATTAAATCAAATAAAAAATACAAATCTAAAAAATTAATAAGTAATTTACAAATTTTCTAAAAAGAAAATTCAAAAGTTTAATATGATTAAATATCAAATCAAGAATTAAAAAAAAAAAAAATAGATAATAATACGAGGGAGATGTTGAAGTGTTAGTTAAACAAAACAACAATTACATATATTATGTAAAACTTAACATTTAATAAAATAATAATAATAAAAAATTACACATTAAAAAATTGGATTCTACATTTGATTAATCTAAGTTTAAAATAGATCGACCAAAATTTACATCCACAAATAAATAACTAATGTATCACAATGATTAATCCCATACAATCTCCAAAATGATAAGTATACTTTGAATTTCCTCCTCATTGCCAACAATAAAAAAATAATTTGTTCTTTCTTGATGAGCAATTTCTTTGATAATTATGTGAGTTTCACTGATGGTAGAAGAGAATGAATTAACCATGACAAATGAATTTGCATACATTAATGGAAACGTTGAAAGGTACATAAAAATCAAAGAAACGAGTCCATATATAGATTAATACTAAGCCTTAGAAAATTATAGATCAACACTAAGGTCTTGATTGCTTTGATTTTTTAAATTGATTATTCTTTTGAGTAATACAAAGGCTATGATTGGAAAATTATAGATCAACACTAAGGTCTTGATTGCTTTGATTTTTTAAATTGATTATTCTTTTGAGTAATACAAAGGGCTATGATTGATTTGTTTTAAAATCAATTAGAATGTAATAAATTTAATTCAAATAGAAGATTAAAAAACTATTTAAACTATCTTAATAATTGATTAAAGATTTTTACCAATGTTGAATCTTATGTGTTAATGTTAATTTTTTTTGAATGATTAAAGTATTGGAGGTTAGGTATAATGTTTATCTTGAATTAAGTGTTAATTAAGAGTATATAAATGTGGAGATCATGTGAGTAGAATTTCCTATAGATTAGGGAGTTGTTAGATGAGTCATTAATTGGTTGAGATATTCTGCGAAACACCTGTTGATCTGTTGAGTTTTGTGTTTGTCGTGGTGAAAATGTTTTGATATGATGATGGTGAAAATTTATTTGAGGTGCGAAGAAATAGTGGTATAAAGGTTTGAACAAAGCCAGTGACAAGTCTTGAGGAGTGGCTTCTAGTCACAACCACATGTTGATGAGAAAATTGAGTTATTTACTTGAGCCACTATCATTTGGTGAAGAAATATAAGATTCAAATAGAGTGGAAACGCAAAAAGTGTAGAACTACTTAAAGAGATCTATTAAGGATTGTTAGAGTATGTAAGAGAGAGAGAGACTCTACCAAGGTGACCAATAGGGAAGCCTCCAACAAGGTGGAAGAAATATGTTCGAGAGGGAGACACTGTCAGCGAGATGTAGCTACCTTAGAAGGCACAACTTGTGTGTAAGAGAACTACATGTTTCTTAGTGGTGCAAAGAGTTTGGTTGCTACAAGGCACCTCTATTGGTGGAGATTTCCAGCAGTGAAAGGATCTAGATGACGTTGGCTCATAGAAGAATAAAATGAGGAAGTCTCTGCATGGTGTTAGTTTGGTGTGTCAGAGAAAAAAATCCCCATGTTAGCATGGAGATCTTCTTTTGAAGAGATGAGAAGACAAGTTGCTCATAGTCATAGTGAGAAGAGGTATATTGTCACATAAAGGTATATGTTGTCTCTTATGTGTGGGGTGCATTGGTCCTTTGATTGGGAGTTGATTGGCCCTGCAATGTGTTTTCTTTTGATGGGTGATGGCCAACTTATTGGTCGTTATGAGATATATGGGTAGATAGTAAAATTGTCTTTGAAGTTCGGGTAATGTTTGAAGTTTCTTTGTTATGTCTTGGAATCTATGATAAATGTATTGAGCCTTATTGACCTTAGCTAACTCAATATGGAAATGTAGTTATWTTGTTAGAATTTGAAACTCTAATAAATGAYAGGTGAAGCATGGAGATCCAAGATGAAGATTGAACAAAGATGTTGAAGATGCCCATCAAGTGCATTACTCAAGAGAAGCAAGTTTACATATCGTTGCATTTAAGAAAGGCATGCATATCTATTTTTATTTAGTCAATGCATATGGGTGTGATTTGGCCAGTACGACTATTGATAATTTGGTTTCACAACTTGGGTGGTTATCACATTCAAGTTGTGAGGAGTTCCATTAAAGGTATCAAGGGGTCATAAAGATATAACAAGGTCTTGGTTAGTAGTGAAATGATGAAAAAGATGAGAATGAACGCCAATTTTGGAAGTTCATTAATTAAGACATGATAAAGCATTTTATGGGCATATGATTGGTGCCATGGAGTGGTGTTAACTTTGGAGTTGCTGTAAATAATTTTTGATGTTTGTTTTACCTGAATTAAAATGTGTAATGATGCATATGTGTTTTTTTGAGAAAAAAGGGGTGCATGATCAGTTGTCCCGACACCCTAGAGTTTTTGGTCCAAGTTGTAAATCTTAGCCATGGGCAAGTTGATTTCCCTCGATGTTTTGTAAGCCATGGTATTCAAGCCTACATGCATTAGTTTGGTGTCACATGTAATAATGTACAATGTATCCTTCGTATGCATAGAGAGGATGTATACACTTATTTGGCCTTCTTCTCTACATATGCACATGAATAACATATCAAATTAATAAAGCAAAACATATCAAATTAATACATAATGTGTTGAATTGGGATGGAAATTTTTAGATAACATGGTTAATAGTCCATACCTCTTCCTTAGTTGTCTCTCTTTGGATTCCATATTGATTTTCACCCTTTTAGATCCCAACCTATAATCCTATCCTTTCTGCATTAGAATGTCTAAGCCATTGTTTAATGCATACTACAACTCTGAAATTCGCAACTTGGAATACACAAGTATACTTGTATAAGATCAAATTAAGGAGACATCAAATATATATTTTATTAATACAAAGTATTTAAACATAGTTTCCAACTCGACAAGATTTGTCATTTGAAAATGAGAACTTTAGTCTTAAAAAACACATTTTTTTTGGTCAAAAACACTAAAATTAACCCTTGAGTTGAAAAGTGGTGCTATTGGTAGCACCCTTGTTTTTCACCATTATATTTAAAACCTTTTGCAACCATGGCCATAAACCTTCGTAATGGCATTGAAGAAAACATTAAAATCAACTCCAAAATAAAAAAAAATGGTGCTACCAGAGGCACCTTTTCTTGTCAAGCTTTATATTGCAACGTTTTGCAACCATGATCTTAACAACCTTGTAATGGTTCTAAAAAAATCCTTTAAATAAACTATGGAATTAAAATGTGGTGCTACCAATGACATTTATTTTTCCAGGGTTAAATGACAACTTGTTTGACACTATGACCTTAACAACCAATGTTGTCACAACCAAAAATTGAACATTGGTGCTACTAGTATTGACCCCCTCTTTTTTTCAAGGTTAAAATTGCAATTTTTTTAAACCATAGTATTGATAATCGGTTTTGTTGTAGTTAAAATCCTAAAATTAACCATGAAATTGAAAATATGTCCCATCGGTAATAGACCCTTCCTTTTTGGGTCTTAGGCTTGCATCATTTTTGAAACCACAAAATGAAAAAGAGTGAGATATTAAATTTTACAATATAATGAAGAAAAAAAAATTGTTAAAATAAAATTAGAAGTTCAAAAAAAAATACATTTCCAATTTTAAAAAATAATAATAATAATAATAATAATAAATTCATTATAAATAACAAAATTAAAATAATACTCACCCTTAAAAAATAATCATCAAAACATATCATCAAAACAAATTTAAAAAAATCCATAGATTTAAAAGTTATTGAAAAATTAGATTCAAAATAAATAACAAAAGAAAAAAATCAAACAAGCAGATATTACTTGATTTTCTTTTTATAAAAATAATTAAAATTGTAAAGAAATATTAAAAAATAAAACTAAAATTACATTGTGGGGGTGTAGGGTTGTTAGGAATTCCAGCAACCATCTCTCGTCCTTGAGCATGGAAAGGGTTCGTGAAGACGATGGGTTTTTGGTGAGTATCCCATTACACCATTAATCGTTGGGCATCCTCCAATATGGGGAATTGATGAGTAATATGGTCTTCCTTACACAACATGCATTTAAATTTGACCTTCTTATTTTCCTTACTGCTAACATTGTAATTGTTTGTGTTACTCCCTGTAGATTTTTTTTTCATTTTTATTCTTTCCTTTAGGAAGTTAGTTACTCTTAGTGTAAGATGTATGAATAAATATGGACATCATAGGATTGAATGGGGCTAGTAATAGCATTACCTTGCACAAAAATAAGTAAATAAAAAGACATTTATCTCATTTGGTTAATAACTTGATTGGCCATAACACTTTCCATAGAATTGATCACACCATCAACATGTGGTCCTGATATGGACTCGGTGGGATCCATTTATACCCTTGGTGCATACAAAACAATCTTGTAAAGAACTCTATATTTTGAATAAACCAAATATGATTGTTGGGCACTAAATATATCTTTCTCTTCGGTCGTGACCCTCGACAGAGAAACATATGGGGAGATATAAGGAAAAAAAGACTTTGGAAAATAGTACAACAAGAACTTGTAAAGCATGATTACGCATTAGATCATTAGAAAGTAATGGATCAGGGCTACATTTTTGTTTTTTGAAATTCTCAAAATTTTGATCCATACAAACATATATTAGAAATAAATAAATTAAATAAAATGGGTAATGTGCACAAGAAACTAGCAATAAAATGGGTAGTAGGTATTGTATACAAGAAGATGCTCGAAACATCTACAGAAGATGGGTAGGAGGTATTGTGCATAGCAAGATGGGTGGTAGATATACAAAGTACCAATCATTGTGCATAAAAAGATGAAGGATTGATCGTAAATTTGAGGAAGCAGTGCAAAAAAGAAGAAGACATGTGTAGGTATTATTCATAAATCCAAGCAATGAGAGGATAGGATTGATTCTAATTGGAATAATTTCTCTTTTCTAAGAAACAATAAATTTCACCACAATCAAATTATTTGATCCTCAATCTTCATTATTAACCTATAGCTTCAATAAGTAGGAGATACATGCATGTATGAACTCCAAGAGAATATGAGTGTATTGTACAAAAATGAAAACAAATTTTTTTTTGAATTGACATAACACCGTAAAAAAATGTGAACATCCTTTTTTTTTTAAGTGTTAAGTTAAAGGGGAAAATAACTAATAAAAGAAAAAAAAACAAGGTAACATATTTAACAAATAAAAATTTACCCTTAATTTTTTTATTTATTTTTTTTTGTATGAGAAATTTTATGTCCTTCTATGATGGCCTAAAGAGTTCTTGATGGGAAATTACAATTTCAATTTTTATCCTCGTGGATAGGCTATGTGCATCTCCCTATTTTAATTTGTCACACAAACAAGGAAGTCTCATCCACCAATTTGGTGTCTAATTTGATCTTGACATTAAAATTAGACTTTTTCTCAATTCTTCACATTATCAATCACTTAAAATGGTTTAAAAAAAATGAATGATAATTGTAATTTAATATTTTCTTATAAATCATACCATATATTTTGACTAGGAAATTACATATACATTTTAAAAAGGTTCTTCGGCCCGGGTTGTGGGCCTTATGTACATCTATTTCAAGATTAAGAGAGAAAATGAAAAATTGATCAAATAACTTTTATAATTTTTTTTATAACAATAAGAATATGTTAAAAAATCAAATCTAATTAAATCAAATAAAAAATACAAATCTAAAATATTAATAAATAATTTACAAGTTTTCTAAAAATATAATTCAAAGATTTAATATAATTAAATATCAAATCAAAAATTTAAAAAAAATAAAAACATTAAAAAATTAGATCCTCTCCACATTTGATTAATCTAAATTTAAAATATATCGACCAAAATTTGTGGAATTTATATCCACAAATAAGAAACTAATGTATCACGATGATTAATTCCATACAATCTCCAAAATGATAAGTATTCTTTGAATTTCCTCCTCATTGCCAATAGAACATAGTTCTTGATGAGCAATTTCTTTAATAATTATGTGAGTTTCACGGATGGTATAAGAGAATGCATTAACCATGACAAATGAATGTGCATACATTCATGGAAACGTTGAAAGGTACATAAAAATCAAAGAAACGAGTCCATATATAGATTAATACTAAGCCTTCGAAAATTATAGATGAACACTAAGGTCTTGATTGCTTTGATTTTTAAAATTGATTATTCTTTTGATTAATACAAAGGCTGTGATTGATTTGTTTTAAAATAAATTAGAATTTAATAAATTTAATTCAAATAGAAGATTAAAAAACTATTTAAACTATCTTAATAATTGATTAAAGATCTTTACCAATGTTGAATCTTAAGTGTTAATGTTAATTGTTTTTGAATGATTAAAGTATTGGAGGTTAAGTATCTTGAATTAAGTGTTAATTAAGAGTAGAGAAATGTGGAGATCACGTGAGTAGAATTTCCTATAGATTAGGGAGTTGTTAGATGAGTCATTAATTGGTTGAGATATTTTGCGAACCACTTGTTGATTTGTTGAGTTTTGTGCTTGTCGTGGTGAAAATGTTTTGATATGATGATGGTAAAAATTTATTCGAAGTGCGAGGAAATAGTGGTATAAAGGTTTGAACAAATCCATTGAAAAGTCGTGAGGAGTGACTTCTAGTCACAACCACATGTTGATGAGAAAATTGAGTTGTTTACTTGAGCCACTGTCATTTGGTGAAGGAATATAAGATTCAAATCGAGTGGAAACACAAAAAGTGTAGAACTACTTAAAGAGATCTATTAAGGATTGTTAGAATATGTAAGAGAGAGAGAGAGACTCTACCAAGGTGACCAATAGAAAAGCCTCCAACAAGGTGGAAGAAATATGTTTGAGAGGGAGACGTTGTCAGCAAGATGTAGCTATCGTAGAAGGCACAACTTGTGTGTAAGAGAACTACATGCTTCTTAGTGGTGCAAATAGTTTGGTTGCTACAAGGCACCTCTATTGGTGGAGATTTCCAGCAGTGAAAGGATCTAGATGACGTTGGCTCATAGAAGAATAAAATGAGGAAGTCTCTGCATGGTGTTAGTTTGGTGTGTCAGAGAAAAAAATCCCCATGTTAGCATGGAGATCTTCTTTTGAAGAGATGAGAAGACAAGTTGCTCATAGTCATAGTGAGAAGAGGTATATTGTCACATAAAGGTATATGTTGTTTCTTATGTGTGGGGTGAATTGGTCCTTTGATCAGAAGTTGATTGGCCCTGCAATGTGTTTTCTCTTGATGGGTGATGGCCAACTTATTGGTCATTATGAGATATATGGGTAGATAGTAAAAATGTCTTTGAAGTTCGGGTAATGTTTGAAGTTTCTTTGTTATGTCTTGGAATCTATGATAAATGTATTGAGCCTTATTGACCTTAGCTAACTCAATATGGAAATGTAGTTATTTTGTTAGAATTTGAAACTCTAATAAATGATAGGTGAAGCATGGAGATCCAAGATGAAGATTGAACAAAGATGTTGAAGATGCCCATCAAGTGCATTACTCAAGAGAAGCAAGTTTACATATCGTTGCATTTAAGAAAGGCATGCATATCTATTTTTATTTAGTCAATGCATATGGGTGTGATTTGGCCAGTACGACTATTGATAATTTTGTTTCACAACTTGGGTGGTTATCACATTCAAGTTGTGCAGAGTTCCATTAAAGGTATCAAGGGGTCATAAAGATATAACAAGGTCTTGGTTAGTAGTGAAATGATGAAAAAGATGAGAATGAACGCCAATTTTGGTCAAGTTCATTAATTAAGACATGATAAAGTATTTTATGGGCATATGATTGGTGCCAAGGAGTGGTGTTAACTTTGGAGTTGCTATAAATAATTTTTAATGCTTGTTGTACCTGAATTAAAATGTGTAATCATGCATATGTGTTTTTTGAGAAAAAAGGGGTGCATGATCAGTTGTCCCCGACACCCTAGAGTTTTTGGTCCAAGTTGTAAATCTTAGCCATGGGCAAGTTGATTTCCGTCGATGTTTTGTAAGCCATGGTATTCAGGCCTACATGCATTAGTTTGGTATCACATGTAATAATGTATAATGTATCCTTCATATGCATAGAGAGCATGTATACACTTATTTGGCCTTCTTCTCTACATACGCACATGAATAACATATCAAATTAATAAAGCAAAACATATCGAATTAATACATAATGCGTTGAATTGGGATGGAAATTTTTAGATAACATGGTTAATAGTCCATACCTCTTCTTTAGTTTTCTCCCTTTGGATTCCATATTAATTTTCACCCTTTTAGATCCCAATCTATAATCCTATCCTTTCTGCATTAGAAAGTCTAAGCCATTGTTTAATGCATACTACAACTCTGAAATTTGCAACTTGGAATGCACAAGTATACTTGTATAAGATCAAATTAAGGAGCCATGAAATATATATTTTATTACTACAAAGTATTTAAACATAGTTTCCGACTCGACAAGATTTGTCATTTGAAAATGATAACTTTAGTTTAAAAAACACATATTTTTTGGGTCAAAAACACTAAAATCAACCCTTTAGTTGAAAAGTGTGCTATTGGTAGCACCCTTGTTTTTCACCATTATATTTAAAACCTTTTGCAACCATGGTCATAAACCTTCGTAATGGCATTGAAGAAAACATTAAAATCAACTCCAAAATAAAAAAATGGTGCTACCAGAGGCACCTTTTCTTGTCAAGCTTTATATTGCAACCTTTTGCAACCATGATCTTAACAACCTTGTAATGGTTCTAAAAAAATCCTTTAAATAAACTATGGAATTAAAAAGTGGTGCTACCAATGACATTTATTTTTCCAGGATTAAATTACAACTTGTTTGACACTATGACCTTAACAACCAATGTTGTCACAACCAAAAATTGAAAATCGATTCTACTAGTATTGACCCCCTCTTTTTTTTTCAAGGTTAAAATTGCAATTTTTTTAAACCATAGTATTGATAATCGATTTTGTTGTAATTAAAATTTTAAAATTAACCCCGAAATTGAAAATATGTCCCATCGGTAATAGTCCCTTCCTTTTTGGGGCTTAAGCTTGCATCATTTTTAAAACCACAAAATGAAAGAGAGTGAGATATTAAATTTTACAATATACTGAAAAAGACAAGTTTTGTTAAAATAAAATTAAAAGTTAAAAAAAAAAATTACATTTCAAATTTAAAACAAAAAATAAATAAAAAATGATTTTCTTTTTAAAGAAGAAAATTAAAATAATACTCACCCTTAAAAAATAATCATCAAAAAATATAATCAAAACAAATTTTAAAAAATCAATTTTAAAACAAAAAATAAATAAATAAATGATTTTCTTTTTAAAGAACAAAATTAAAATAATACCCACCCTTAAAAAATAATCATCAAAAAATATAATCAAAACAAATTTAAAAAAATACATAGATTTAAAAGTTAGTTATTGAAAAAATAGATCCAAAATAAATAACAAAATAAAAAAATCAAACAAGCAGTACTTGAATTTTTTTTATAAAAATAATTAAAATTGTAAAGAAATATTAAAAAATAAAACTAAAATTACATTGTGGGGGTGTAGGGTTGTTAGGAATTCCAGCAACCATCTCTCGTCCTTGAGCATGGAAAGGGTTCGTGAAGACGATGGGTTGTTGGTGAGTATCCCATTACACCATTAATCGTTGGGCATCCTTCAACATGGGGAATTGATGAGTAATATGGTCTTCCTTACACAACATGCATTTAAATTTGACCTTCTTATTTTCCTTACTGCTAACATTGTTATTGTTTGTGTTACTCCCTGTAGATTTTTTTTTCATTTTTATTCTTTCCTATAGGAAGTTAGTTACTTTTAGTGTAAGATGTATGAATAAATATGGTCATCATAGGATTGAATGGGGCTAGTACTAGCATTACCTTGCACAAAAATAAGTAAATAAAAAGACATTTATCTCATTTGGTTAATAACCTGATTGGCCATAACACTTTCCATAGAATTGATCACACCATCAACATGTGGTCCTGATATGGACTCGGTGGGATCCGTTTATACCCTTGGTGCATACAGAACAATCTTGTAAAGAACTCTAGATTTTGAATAAACCAAATATGATTGTTGGGCACTAAATATATCTTTCTCTTCGGTCGTGACCCTCGACAGAGAAACATATTGGGAGATATAAGGAAAAAAAGACTTTGGAAAATAGTACAAGAAGAACTTGTAAAGCATGATTACGCATTAGATCATTAGAAAGTAATGGATCAGGTCTACATTTTTGTTTTTTGAAATTCTCAAAATTTTGATCCATACTATTTAATCATCCTCTATATTGTTTGAAGATCAAAGGTTAAATATTTTGAGTTTCCTCATAAGTAAAAAAAAAAAAAATCAAATTGCTAACAACCATTCCTCCGGTAAAAAACACTTGCCTCCGTTACATTTAATGGGTCACTAACAATATTGCCAAAGTACTAAGAAAAAAGGCAATCCCAAGAGCCTTCAAGCCATCAGATACTATCAGACAAAAAATTAGATTCGTCAAAGACAACATTGACCAATGTAAATACAAAGGAGTCTACAAAGTGAAATGATCATGTGGTAGATGTTACATTGGAGAAACATACTTCTCTTTTCAAAGAAGGATTAAAGAGCATGGTGTTGACTTAAATAATGAATGAACTCTCACATTAGAATTAGCATAACATTCCCTCACTATTAAACACCATGTGTGCTTAGAAAACACCAATATCTTGGCAAGAGAGGACCAATTTTTCAAATGTCAAATTAGAGAATCCATGGAAATTATCAAGCATCTCAACATCCTAAATAGAGACGGGGTCTAGAGATTACCAAGAATTGGTTTCCTCTTATAAAAGATAGGTAAAACATAACAAGTTTTACTTTAACCTTAGCCTTCGTAATAGTTTTCTCCTTCTTCCTTGATTTCTTGATTTTTTTGGCTTACTCCAATCTCTGTTCTTGGACATCTTGATTGATTGTTTGTTCTCTCCTCCTTTTTGTTTGTTCTAATTTCTCTCTTGTTTTTATGTTCTTTCTTCCTCACACCTTAAAATAATTAATATCATTTTAGTAGAATTCTAGGTTTTCATTTCTATATACCCTAGTACTATTATTGTTATTAACCATTCTTATTATTATAACTAGGTTATTATAATATAAACCATATATAATAATAATTGTTAGTAATTAATAGGTTATCATTACTATTATATCCACGTTATTATAATACTAACTATTATCATATCTTTATATCCAGTTCAATATTATAACTATTAACTATTATTATATCTAGGTTATTATAATAATATAATAGTAGTATTCTAGGTTTGTTCCGCCCCTTCGAGAATGACTTCAAGTCATCCTACAATCTTCTGCAAATAGATACTTGAACACACATACAATACCATGTACCATTATCAACCTTTCTTAACATGAAAGAAATATAGTTTAAAAATAGATCTAATCTAATTCTCTCAAGATGAAATCAAATCTACCAATATGAAGCATGAAATACTCCAAATCACACCAATTGTGTAAATGTTTTGAATCTGCATAGAATAGATCTAGCTAGAAAATGACATACACAATTTGCAGAGAAAATATGAGAAAAGAGAAGCAAGAGAGAAAGAATGGAAGAATTCTCATTAACCAAATGGATGAATGATAATTTACACATGATATACTTTATATAACTCAACTATTGCACATTGGAGGAGAATCAAATGTCACGTAGTGGTGGTCTAGAGTGATCTGGACACACACCAGTAGTTGTGGGAGTAAACTGCCACCTATTCTAGTCTCTTAGGGAGTTACGAGAGTGAACTGCCACCTAGTCTGAGTTAACTAGTCTCTCAATCTTTAGTTAACTGGCTAAAACAGAGTGAATTGAGGAGGAGATCATGGAATCATGAGTAATGCACTAGACTAGTGATGATTCTAAGAACAATTCACATTAGCTGGTGATGATCCCAATGTTGCATGGTGATAATCCCAATGTGGCATCTAGACTCCACTCAACTGATCAAACTGAAGTGTGTACTGAAGAGAATATTATCCTTGAGGAATATTCTCCCTAAACTGTACGCGACTAGATAATGACTAATAAACATAGGGAAAACCTTAGGAAAAATAAATCCCAGGTGTGTGTGAAGTATCTCCAACACCCCCTATGGAACATCACTATGGTGAAAATAAAGAATGGGTCCCGAAAACGAGGCCATGTTAGGTACACAAAATACAAAAGATACAATGAAATAAAAGAGAAAAGAGGGAAAAACTCATGGGAAACCCCCCCCCTCAAAGTACAATGTATGTAAAAATAGAAGAACCAACGGTTGCTAGGAAATTGTGTCCTTCACTCCAAGACAACTGCACAAAGAATGGAGCTTCTTCTCAGTGAAGGTCTTGGTCAAGATGTCTGTAGTATGTTTTTCTTAAAGACGGAATTGTAGGTCAATGATCCCCTCATGTACTAAGTCTTGGATGTAGTACATGTGGATCTCGATCTGCTTCATCCGTTGCCTCTGAACTAGACCTCTAGAGAACTTCAGAGGGCTCTGGTTGTCACACCAGATGACGATCTGTCGATGAAACTGAATTCCCATCTTAGTGAGAAAATGTTGTAGCCACATAGCCTGAATGGTTATGTTAACTACCCCTCTATACTCTTCCTCGGCTGAAAATAGAGAAATAGAATCTCGCTTTTTGCTCGAGCAACAGATAGGCCCAAAACCAAGACTGAGTGAGTCACCAGATGTGGAATTGCGATTAATACTATCACTAGCCCAGTCAAAATCAGTGAAACCGATGAGATCCAATATAAAGTCTGCTTCATAGTGAATCCCAAAGGTGATGGTGCCCTGTACATATCAAAGGATACACTTTGCAACCTTCCAATGTAGCTCAGGCGACTCTTGCATAAAACTGGATACTGCTCCAACTGCATAGGAGAGGTCTGGTCTACAGTGTGTGAGATACAACAATATCCCCACTAGTTTTTTGTACAATGTGTTTCCCACCATGGAGTGTCCTCCCCATCCTCAAGTCTGACTCCTGATATAAAAGGAGTATAGGCAGACTTGCATTCTGTTGTGTGAAATCTCTCAAGGAGGTCTCGTGCATACTTTTCCTAAGACAATTTGATTCCTAATGCATCCTAACTGATCTGGAGTCCAAGGAAGAAATGTAGCGAACCCGTGTCCATCATCAATAACATGTCATGCAAAATCCTTTTGACTAAAAATATCGTTGAAGTCGAGCAACCGATGATCAACAAATCATCAACATACAAAACTATGAGTAGAAGTGAATCAACCATCCTAAGCATGAAAACATTCGGGTTTGACTTACAACGTACAAAGCTCTGTGACAATAGGTATGATTCCATATTTGCATACCATGCCCTCGGAGCCTGATTGAGGCCATAAAGAGACTTCTTCAGTCGATATACCAAATATGAATCCTGCATAAATCCCCAGGGTTGCTTCATATAGATATCCTCAGAGAGATCTCCATGAATAAATGCATTCTTCACGTCCATTTGATGGACTTACCATCCTTTGGCTATCGCAATGGAAAGTGCCAAACGTATGGAATACATATTCACTACTGGAGTGAAGGTCTCATCATACTCAATGTCGTTGTTACACATCAAATTTCCACACCTAGGTACCTCGCCCTAAGTGTTGCAAGTGTCGTAAAAATGTCATATGAACCTTGCTAAGTGTCGCATACACCTCGACACCATGAAATAACATATGTTACAATCCCTAATCAATGTGGAGGTAAAATATATTATATGAAGGTCAAAATACTATGTGAACATGAATTATTATTAATATTCATGAAAAGGAAATTAATTTAGTGTGAGAATCCACCTCATATTTGGTTTCCTACTTTTTAGGGGAGGTTGAAGATCTCATGGATGGTTGAAATATTTTCTCCTTAAAATCCTTGACAGATATTTCCTCCCTAAAATCATTAAGAGATATTTTCTCCCTAAATATCTTGAAGATCCCATTTTAGTGGATCTAATGAGTGATCCTCTCCATGGTGGTTAAGCCTCCAAATCCTATATAATGAGGACTTTCCATGGAGAAAAGGCATGAAGGAGATTAGAGGTATCAAACTTATGATATTTGGAGGAATGTTTTGGATATCAAACCTATGATCTTGGGAGCATCATGCAAGGGTTAGACGAGGAGGATTTGGAGAGGTTGTTGCAACAATATCTATAGATTGTAAGTATCTCTTTAAAAGTTATCATCAATATTACTTGGCCTATTCCCTTCAATATTGTGTATTGCTTCATATGATTGTCGATCTTGATAAATGAATTTGATTAGTCTAATATTGTAGAGTAGAGTAGGAGTTCTTTGTCTTTCGTTGTCCATTTCATTGTAGGTATCAAGTGGTGTTGAAGAGTTTGGAGATCAAGCTCAGATTGGAGGTAGTGAGGACAAACTACAGAATAAGGTGCATCACATTTTATTCATTCTCTTTCTCTTCCTGATTAGGTAATTGAATTCACAAGGATGTTAGTATCCATTTGTATGGGGTCTAGAATCCAAGAGGATATTCACATGTCCGCAAGAGAATTTTCCTGTAACAAAAATTAATGACTCCACTGGGGAAGGAAATTGACTTGTATTTCCTTGGATTGTCTCTTCCTTTTTCCCACTTTTATATCATTTTTTATTGTTTGTTCCAGATCTATTTCCTTTCTCCTCTCTTCATTGACAATTTCACAAAATTCTGGCAATTCTGGGTGATTTTTTATGATCTTTAATCCATTGTTCTTAGTTTCTAGGAAGGGTAGAACACCCATGGAGTGTATATCAAATCTTTGATATGTAATCAACGTTCATTTGTAGTGTTTATCAAAGCTCTACAATGCTCTGTGCCCTTGAAAAAATGAGCGTTGATCTCCTTCTTTGGTGATTTCTGCCCTTTTCTGCTCAGTTTTTCCTAGTCTATCCTGCAGAGATTCTTTCCCAGAGTCTGTAGTTTTGATTGTAGCTTTGTTTGGGTTGAATATTTGGTACTTATCATTTCTTTGTTTATCTTGTTTGAGATTGCAACCTTTTCCAAACTGCGAGATTGATTCTCCTTGTTTTTCTTGGTTTGGTTTGAATCTTGCAAAGATTTTGGTTATCTGACTGATTGAAAAGGTCTGCAAAGGTTTGTTGTTATTAAGTTGCTTTTCAAATATTTCCTTTTTGAATGACTTGAGACTTTATGCTTACCACAACCTAGCTTGGATTTATTTTTCTTTTTGCTTGTTTTGTCATGATATTTGAGTCATTCCTCTTTCTCCCTATCAGTTTTTGGATTCTTGTCTGAACTTTCTTGTTTCCTTGAGTCCTTGTCGATTGTCATTTCCTTGATTGAGTGAGTTATATTCATTCATTTCTCATTATCCTGTGAGTGCATGCTTCATTTGAAATCACTTTTGCTTCGTGTCTTTTGTATCTGCATTTGACTCTTCCATTTTGATCGAAAGTAAAGGAGTGTTAAAGGATTGGCATTTGTTGTATTTATGTATTAGAATCAAACAAATAAATATAGTTGCATTCTTTTTGTTGGGTAGTGTAGATAACTAGGTTGCATTTAGTAAATTGCATTTGGGAATTGGGTGTTTTTTGTTGAAGAAAATTGAACCTCTTCTCCATCCTGTATGTAGGATTCATTGAAGAAAAAGATTTGCAAATCATTTTTATGCATTCTTTTGGATTCAAGTCTACAACATCATCAGTTTCACTTTCACACCCTTGATTAAACAACAACCCTAAAATGAAGCGCTTATAAAATTGACCAGACACTTTTATATTTTCTGGTAGCAAACCTACATTAGCAAGTGTAGGGATTTGGAATAGGTTGTGAGGATACATTTCCAAATCCATCTGAAAAACATATAATCTTGTGCTAGGGAGAAATAAATCCAATTGTTCATACAAGCATAGTTGGGATCCCCCTCTCACACAGGGGTTACGCACGAGGTCATGTTCAAGAGAGAAACAAATATTATCCCTCTTAGGCTTAACCATTTGTAGTAGTCAAATCCTATATTGGGGGTTCTTCTTGAGGTCCAACTATCTTCATTTGGTCTCAATGCTTCGTGAATTATGAATCCATTCGACATCCTATGGAGTTCTACCTATCCACTTTTCCTCAGTTCCCTTGAAGGATTTCAAACTTGTTATCCTTTCCATATGTTTGGACTGGACTATCGACTATACCCTCCTAGAGGTTGAATGCAAGTTGGTGTCCTTAGTAGCCACAATATTTAGGGTACTCACACAAGGTGATGGTGAAGGGAATTCTTTGTTGTACCTGGAACAAATGTTGGTTAAACTCACTCGGTCTCCTTGGAGGGTAAATCCATGATTATTGTGTGGAATATTTCACCAAATGGTAAGTCTGTTAAGTAGGTCTCCAATGTAACTGATCCATCCGCTCTATCCTATCCCCTTCCTATATTGATCTCGCGATGTTGGATTTCATCATCAACTAGTGGTTTCATTGTGGGAAGGTTTGTTTGATTGTTTGCTTCTTAGATTTGTAACGTGTGTCGTTTGTTTTCCTTAGTGGACCTTAGGTCTAGTCAGTGTAAATGGCGTCAACTCCGAGGAGTACCAACGAAGGAACCCCTTTTCCCTAGGGAACCTTTCTCTTTTTCTTATTTTGGAAACGTTGTTCCTCCATGCATTGCCACACTGAGTCTTCTGGGACTCATGATCAGATTATTGGTTTGGTTGTTCCCCACTCCAGTGATATTGAATCTTCCCAGGGATTTGAATGCACCTAGTGCTTCAGATGTAAGCACACCACCCACACATAAACCTCATGTCGATCTTTCTCCTTCTTCACCCATCAAGTCTCCTTCTCTTTATCCTTCTTCGCCTAGTGAAAGCTCTAAAGCAAGTAACCAGGTTGATAAGAACAAGAAGAAACAAAAAGAGAAGAAGAAGAAGAACCAGAAAGGGACCAAGCCTCCAACCACATCAGATCATGTTGGATCCAAGCAACCAACTACAGTTAATCGTATTGGGAGTATATATAAAGTCGATAAGATTCAAATGAAGAATCCTAAACCCAAATTCCCTTGCAGTCTTTGTAAGGGTGACCACTTTATAAGGGATTTCTCTGGTCTCCCTAAGGTATTAGAAATGTGTTCTTCCACATCATCATCCCCTGCGGGACAGTCCGGTGACACCCCATCAGCTAGTGACATTAAGGTTAGTAAGAAGAATAGAATGTCAAATTTCTTTTCTTTTTATGTGAAGGTGATAATTACTCTCACCTTTGACCTTGTATGGAAAATGGTTCTTATATTTTGGAAAAGATTCAACTTCCAACTGTTTATCATAACATTTCTCCAAAACTCTCATTAGTTGATGGACTGGTTACTCTGGTTCCATCCCCAATCAGTCTGGTTGATCAGGTGGTCAATTTGGTTTCATCCTCGGTTGAACCACAAACCCAAGTAGTTGATCTAGTTCCATCCTCGATAATCCCCACTCTTCATATGAAAAGTGAAACCCAAGTGACTTAACCAGTTCTGTCATCGGTCAGTGCTACTCTTCATCCGAGGAGTACCAAAGTGGTCGATCTATTTCCATCATCGGTCTATCCCACTCATTCCTTGAAGAGTGCAACCAAAGTGGTCAATCAGGTTCTATCATCGGTCGATCCCAGTCCTCCCTTGAAGAGTGCAACCAAAGTGGTCGATCTGGTTCTACCATCAGTCGATCCCACTCCTCCTTTTAAGAGCACAACCAAAGTGATTGATCTAGTTCTGTCATCGGTCGATCCCACTCCTCATTTGAAGAGTGAGGATGTCGCTCAGGTCTACCTCATTAATATTGATTCACCTGGACAAGGGGGTACTCCACCTGTCCCGATGGCACCCCATTCAAGCAATCAGATGGTTTATATTAATTGGAATCATTTGACATAACCTTGTCTTCCTTCTTATGTACCTTTCCAAATCACCATCCAGGTTTGTGATAGGAATATTCCTAACTCTGTAATATACGAAGGTTCTTTTGTTAGCATCTTATCCATGAATGCTTGGAAATATTTTGGTTCCCCGCAAATTGCACACATGACTTCGAATATGTTGACCTTTTATAGAAGAGTTAGTCAACCTTTAGGGATCCTTCCTCAGTTTTCGGTTACTTTGGAAAAAAGGTCTATGTCAATGTGATGGTAGTTCACAACCCCTTGGACTTTAACCTACTCCTCAGGCGAGACTATGTCTATGTTATGAGATCTTTTTTTTCCACTCTCTTTCGAGTGAGGTGTTTCCCTCACAACAAAAACATACTAACAATCAACCAACTTTCATTCATTGACTCTCATCAAATGGTCAATCCACCTTCCCTAAATGGTCTGTACATGCTAGCAATGTCCACCCCACCGTAGGTCAATTATGTAACAACCTACCCCATGTGTTCAACCCCACACGAGAGGGAATATATCCCTTGTCCTAACTTAGATCTGGTAGTTGAAATGATCATCTTTTCGATAGGGCTATTAGAGCAAGATCTCCCTACCCTTACCGAGGTCGTCGACATGTTTTCTTTCCAGAATGTTTTTCTCCCATCTAGCAAAGATCTCTTGGAAGCCATGATTTACGTTTGTACCTTGACATTTATTCCTTCGAGAGCATTTTCCTCTTGGAAGACATGATGAAGGATAGGTCACAAGCATAAATTTCCTCTTTGTAGCAAGCTCATTAAAAAAGGAAACAAAAATATGGGGATTGAACTCGGAGCCATGAGCATAGCTTTTCTTCTTTGTGGCAAGATCGTTAAAAAATGAAACAAACATATTGAGCATAGTTTTTCTTCTCTGTGGCAAGCTCGTTAAAATATGAAACAGAAGCTATGAGCATAATTTTGCTTCTTTGTGGAAAGCTTGTTAAAAAATGAAACAAAGGTCTTGAGCATAGTTTTTCTTCTCTGTGGTAAGCGCGTTAAAAAATGAAACAAAAGATACGAGCATAGTTATTTTCATGTGTCAAGCTTGTTAAAAAATGAAACAGTCACCTCTCCTAACAAGTCGAGTATTTCACTCGATCTCATAGATATCGAGTCGAATATTTAGCTAGATCTCGTAGATGTCGAGTCAAGTCTTTCGTTAGGTCTCATATTTGAACCTTCCTTTCATCCACCCTTATCCTTTTTATCCATATAGTACAAAAATTGATGACAACCTCAAAGTAGGTGAATGAAATGAAGCTTGCAGGGGCATGTATCCATCCTTGATTATCATTATGGAGTTATGCTGCTAGATTTTCAAGTTGGGTGCAGAGTACCAACCATCTATGGGTATCCCTACCTTTGGAAATTATGCTAGGAATTTACAAGCATAAGTTTAATTTTTTTTCAAGCTTGTGTAAAAATGAAACCAATATCGAGCTTAGCCTATGTTATTTCTCGTGCTCATAAATACATGAGAATGTCACTGAGTAAAATTTTATCACTTTTTCAGAATCGTAAAGGTTATACAAAAAAGAAACTCCCTGGAGTCTCCTTTAAGCTCTTTTCAGACTCTCTAAACATGAAAATATTATCAAGTGATCTTTCTTCCTTTCACGCTCATTAACACAATCTTGAAAGGGTGTCTCTTGAGTAGTAGTTTATCTCTTTTTTGGACTTTGGAGACTAAAATTACGAAAAAGGACAACCTTGGAGTCTTCTTTAAGTTCTTTTCAGACTCTCTAAACATGAAAACCTATCGATTTTTCCTTCTCTGGACTCGCTAAAATACACATTGAAGGACCCATATGGGAACGAGCCCTTACTTCTTCCAGTTTGTTAAGAAAAAAGAGAGGAACTTACCAAAGGTGAGTTATATCAAACATGTGTTATCCTCCTTGAGCTCGTTAAATTAAAAAGAGGTACTCATTTGTCTGGGTGGGGGAAAAATTGAAGGAAGTGGATCAATTTTTTTGATAATCCCTTATGGTAGTTATTGTCACCCTCAAACATGGAACCTTTTTCTGTCTTGTCTTACATATGGGTAATCTAGTTGTCTCTGAGTCATACCAATTCCATGTGTCTCCATACTTTTTCATCCAGTCGAAGAGTTCTCTTATTGTCGTGACATTACATTCTTGGTACTCGTAGAGTCAATACTGCCAAGTCACTTGTCTTGCCTCATCATTTTCAAGGGAAGTTTCACTTCAAACCATCCATCTGCAGTATTTACAGTTTCCATTTCCTATTTTAGTCCATACTCATTCGATTCACCATATTACAACACTTTCCTGTGTTAGTTTCGTGTCGATGATGGGGGATACATCAAGGCCCTCCTTTGACGAGTGTTTTCTTGTCAACTTCAACACATCATTTGGGAATTATACTTAGAAACCAGTTAGTACCTTGGGACGTTCATGGCTCAATGGAAGTCCTCCTCACCTCCAACAATAGGTTTACATCATTGACCTTTGAATAGATGATTCCATGAATGTTCGACTTCAACTCATTTATTCACATTTGGTGTATTGTACTAGGGTACCTTGGGAGTCATTGACATCATTGGTGATTTCCTTCGCACTTGTTAATGGTTTACCTCAATGAATGGTAATCAAGTGGTTTATACCATGTTTGACATCAAAAAATCTATTCACATGGCTAGATTTGTGCCACATCGGGATTGGGATGAAGAACATGGGTTGAGCATTCACTATGTTATCTTCTTTTCCCAAGCTACAAAGGAGATCATTTGAGCATGTTAATATATAGACTGTCACATAGATCCACATTGTATTGGTTTTTGGCTATGTTTTATCATATTGTAGCTTCACTGTGTATTTTTTGTGGCTACGATCAGTTCATGTCATGGTGGTATGGATCCATGTTGTATCTTTGGTGGCCATATCCTTAGTCAATATTTTTCATGGATCTGCAATGTATTGGTCGATGGTCGTGCTTTGAGTCATCTCAAATTATGAGCATAGGTATGCTTTCCTCGAAAATGGAACATATATTAATAAGGTTTGATGGTTATTCGCAGCTTCTTCTAGGTTCTCCAACTCCACGCCCTTGCATTGAAGAATTGTAAAGTGTTTCGGACATCAGTTTCTCTTCTGACCTCACACTTTAGGGGGAATATTGTTACACATCAAATTTCCACACATAGGTACCTCTCCCTAAGTGTCGCAAGTGTCGTAAAAATCTCATATGAACCTTGCTAAGTGTCACATACACCTAGACACCATGAAATAACATATGTCACAATCCCTAGTCAATGTGGATGAGAAATATATTATATGAAGGTCAAAATACTAGGTGCACATGAATTATTATTAATATTCATGAAAAGGAAATTAATTTAGTGTGAGAATCCACCTTACATTTGGTTTCCTATTTTTTAGGGGAGGTTGAGGATCTCATGGATGGTTGAAATATTTCCTCCTTAAAATACTTGAGAGATATTTCCTCCCTTAAATACTTAAGAGATATTTTCTCCCTAAATATCTTGGAGATCCCATTTTAGTTGATCTGATGAGTGATCCTCTCCATGGTGGTTAAGCCTCCAAATCCTGTATAATCAGGAATTTCCATGGAGAAGAGGCATGAAGGAGATTATAGGTATCAAACTTATGATCTTGGGAGGGATCATTTGGATATCAAACCTATGATCTTGGGAGCATCGTGCAAGGGATGGATGAGGAGGACTTGGAGAGGTTATTGCAACTGCATCTACAGATTGTAAGTATCTCTTTAAAATCTCTCATCAATATTACTTGGCCTATTCCCTTAAATATTGTGTATTGTTGCATATGATTTTCGATATTGATAAATGAATTTGATTAGTCTAATATTGTAGAGTAGAGTAGGATTTCTTTGTCTTTCATTTTCCATTGCATTGCAGGTATCGAGTGGTGTTGAAGAGTTTAGAGATCAAGCTCATATTGGACGCAGCGACGATGAACTACAGAATAAGGTGCATAACATTTTAATCATTCTCTTTCTAATTAGGTAATTGAATTCACAGGTATTTTAGTGTCCATTTGTATGTTTTATGTCTTGGTAGTAGGGGTCTAGAATCCAAGAGGATATTCACCTGTTCGCAGGGGAATTTTCCAGTAACAGTCGTGCACCTGCTGAAAGAATTTGGCAGCTATCTTGGCTTTGTATCTGCTAACATGTCTGCATCCACTGTGTTATTGGTCCTATAGACCTATCTGCACCTAACAAGTTTCCTTCCTGAAGGAAGGGGAACTAGATCCCAAGTCTGGTTCTCGAGGAGGGAGTTGTACTCCTCCTACATGGCGGATTCCTAAAAGGGATTTCTAATAGCCTCTCCATAGGATTGTGGATATAAATACTGAACCAAGAAAATATTCTTAGGTGGAACCGGTTTAGTGACAGTGAGTGCAAGAGGAGGAACCTCAAAATTAGATCGATTCCTCCTAGTATCAGTTGGATGCCCAACATTATCTCTTGCATCCTAAAGAGTAGTCTTGGCCCACTTGGGCCTCAGCTCTGGCTCTACATCTTCATTTACATGTGTTACAAGGAAAATAACTCTATGGCATGGGGTAAACCACAACAGATGGAAATCACCACAAAAATCAACTATAATCTCAAGTATGCTATATAAAAAAATATGTTAACAAGACAAAATATAGATCCTACCTCATTGAGACGTTTGATGAAGTCCATCATTGAGCACTTGATTCAAATAAATACACATGCAACTTGTCCTCAACAACTAATATGCATAAGCATATGGTGATAATGTATAAATTTAGCACACAAAATAGCATAATCCATCAATATTCATAAAAAATACGCCCATGGAATAACAATTAAAATATTTACAAGACATTAATTGGATGAGAAAAGAGTATTTATATTCAAATGTAATCAATAGAAGTGTATGAATGAAAAAGTTCTATGTCATCGCATTCGAAACTGAGAAAATAAGTCCCTTCTAGTTGGGCCTCCACCACTTCAATCCTCCACCAAAGGCAAGCTCATAAAAGAGATACAATGAGATTCTCCATCAAATAGGGAAGAATTGGGGGATGAACAATGTGTTCAGACTTAAAAGGACAAAGGGATGTAGACTCAATATGAAGTGAATAATTTATCTAGAGTAACTTTGCTCTCAAAGTTGAATTCTTCTCCTCTTTTCCATAGTTTGGATATGGCCCATTTATATCCTTCAAATGGCACTGAAGGGTCGAGTCAAAACATTTCTAGTATATGGAAGGTCAAGGATCATGGATCTCGTGACGTGACATGGAAACATGACACCATTTTTTAATTTTGGGCACAAAACCCAATCTACGAGGGCTATAATGGTGCAACCTGCATATACTCTTGTTGTATAGTTGTTAGGGCATGTATATGTGGAAAAATACATTTTTTATCTATGGGAACTGCAAAAGGGGAATTCAAGTCTGCATAAGGAAATGGAAAAAGGCCCTCTGAGTAAGTTTGCATTGGGTGAGGAAAATATTTCTATAACAGATGCCCCCTAATGTGTGAGGTCAGAGGAGTATCTACGATGGCTAAAATATATTATAATTACTAGAAGTGGGGTAATGGAGACCCAGATAGATGAACTAGTTGCTCATAATAATATTACAATCCATCTTGATTTTGTGCACGTGGATGCCAATTTGAATAACGTTGTAGATCCATGTAGAAATATACCAAACAATTGTCCATGGCCATGAATAGGAAATACAAGAGTAGATACATGCCATAGGTTGTCATAGTCATGAACAAGGCCCAGTGAAAACCAGTCTCAAAATCATTCTAAAGATATTTGTATACAATAAAATACAATATGATCTCCCATGATCACTGAAGTCATATAAGTACTGGTCTAATGAAGGATAGAAACATCTTAGGAAAGATGTGACTATGAATTGATGTCTTCAATTATTCTACACGATCTTACATGATGTGAATAAAGGAGTTGAGGTCGAACACAATGAGACTTCGTTTAATTACCGGTCATTAAGGTATACCTTTAACAAACGCGAGACAACCTACCGATAATTAAAGTAGGTATCAAGGCACCGAGTACATTCTTGCACGTGTGAATAAAGGTGTTGAGGTTGAAAACTTGAAGAATCCATCGATCAAGATACATTGATGTATTCCCAACTATCGATGGTGAGAGAACCTTCTACTGATGACTGCAAGCCTCTAGGTACTCATAGGAATCTAGGTATTGTTTCTAGAATAGTTGGGCTGAAGTCGATGGAAGAAGAACCACTGAAAGGAGATCATTAAGGAATCTCTCATCATTTAGCATGAGGAATAAAGTAGGATATTGATGATTTGGAGGAACTCAGACGAAGAACATGTTCACGAACCAACGAAATTGTGTGTCTTTTGCATGCACCAGGTCTAAGCAGTGCACGAGAAAGACCCTCTGAATAGCAGCCAATAAGGAAAATTGTCCATAAAGGCGAGGAAACCACCAATAAGGATAATGGAATCCAAGACACTCCACAAATCCCACTATGTGAATATATTTCTTGTCGTCGAACTTAAAGGAAACCCCCTATTCAACGACCAATGAGGAAATGTCAACTGTTGGGTTCAGGGTTATCTACACATAATGAAAGTAGGACCATGATGCACGATAGGACTACAAATTCATGTAAATTTGAGACACATTGAGGGTATGAATGACATGCAAAGTCAAGAGTTCTGAGAAATGGTCAACACAGGCTAATAGACATCCTTTGAACAAGAGAATGAGACATGTGGATGAATATGGAAGCATAGACTCATTGATGAAATTTTGTGATGCAGGAGGCACTAATCAAACTCTCCATAGGGACTGGAAGAGTAACTAGTCGAGGGAGTAAACTCTAAGTAATGATCTCAGCTTCCTAAGGTCATGCTTAACCCAAAATTTTGATGAAAAGTGGACTCAAAATTTTGTGCTCTGTTCAAAGTTTAAACGACTACTACCAACATAAGATAATATTCTTTTCCCACCTGTGTTTTTTTTGTTTTTTCATAGTCAAATGAATGCTATAATACAAACAAGGAAACGCGTGTCACTAGTAAGCAACTAATTCCAACAATGGAGCGTACCTATGCTCAATGCAAGGAGGTGCATGTAGGATATGGACACTCGGGGGAATGTTTCCTCTTGGGTTATAGGGTGTCAAGCTCTAAAGGATATAAACAAGGCTCTACATGGCTGATGATGCAAACTGTTGAGTTGATAGGCTTATAATACGAAAGAGAGAATTGGAAATAGGCTTAATACTGCAAGAAAGAGAATGAGATTCAATTACAACTTAATGCCAAAGAATTTCCTTTTTCATAAATTTATTCTACTTTCTTTGAAAAAGGGTTAAACTTACACCAAATAGACGTCCTTTCAAATCCAATTTACGAGTGTGAAAGAGACAAGTTCACTCAACAATCTTTTCACTTTTTGAGAGATTCGGAAAAGAGATTAAACCAGACTCGTTGGGATTCCCATAGGTATAGGTCAGCATGCTTATGAGTAAGAAATGAGGTTTGAACACAATATCATATATTAGCTATAAGGGACTCCTGGTCCTACAGACAAAATCTCTGCATGGGCATTGAATGGTAGAGAGATTATAACTAGAAAACCCATTTTTGGAAAGTCTCTACCATTCAATAACGACACTTCTAGTTGCAGAATGAAGGTTATGTGTCTCTACTAAATGTGTTCATACCTAAGGCATACAAATTGCAATTATAGGATAATAAAAATGTGCAAAACAGAGTGATGCTCTATCCTATATGAGGGTCAACGGAAATACCTGCCAAAGTTACGAACGACTGACATGGCGCTATAAACCGCAAGAATCCATGGATAAAACCACGAAAAACAACTCCATCCACTGTTGTATTAGTCCATCAGGCCAAAATATTAGCAAAAACTATGTAAAGTGGGTAATTTTTTTCTATAAATAGTGAAAATAACCAATTTTACTATACCATTTGTATTTTTTACCGAAATAGTGCATTTTGGACCAAATTGCCCCTGAGTTTCAACTACGGATTACAGGAGCCAAAAGTGATGGAATTGGCAACCGTATCGACCAAGTAGGTCATATTCCCCTTCTCTTCATTAGTAGTGGATTAGTATTTTCAATTAGGTCTCCTTTTTTTAGTATTTCAAAGTGCAAATTAGGAACTAGGGTATACGCGGGTTGTAGATCATCGGGTTGCATATACACAACCCTGTACGTGACTATTATTAAAACAGATCATGTATATACAGCCCTATATGTGACTGTGTAAGATGCAACTCTCATACAAGTCCGTGGATTTAATTTTTAAAATGTTACTGACTCAAAATTTGATTTTAAACTTGAAGGATGGTGCTAGAGTGGAGAGAAAGAGAGCATGAAGAGGTTGATGTTGCAGTGGAGAGAGATCCATGGGCCCAAAAGGAATTAAGAATATGTGGGATATATACACTTTTGGCTCTCAAAGGCATGAGGGCTCAAGTGAGACTTCTCTAGATGTTGGTGAATTACTGGGATTTGAATATAGAGGCCTTCAACATCGATGGGAAACCATTGAGGATTGAGGTTGAGGACATTTACTTTTTGATAGGATTTTCACATAGGGGTGAGGTGGTGAACCTAAAATCCTAGGCATATAGGAGTGGAATGAACATATAGGACTACATAGCCACTCATTGCATTGCAGGGACCGAGAAGGTAGCGACCCAACTCCCAATCATAGCGATCACCAATCCGAGTCTCAAGATCGTTGTCCTAGTGTTGGCATAGATCACAGGGTCGGCCTCGTTGCATCAGGCATCAAGGCCACTTATGCTATATTTAGTGGAGTGCTTATGACCCATGGTTTATGACTAGTGCACCTCACTACTAGCCAACATGAAGATCCATCTAACAGACTGCAAACATGGTAGAAACAAGAACTTCGCGTTCACTTCTATCCTATGTAGTTTTTTCTTAGAGCGGGTTCCAAGCTTGGGCCCTAGAGTCATGATTTTTTCGCATGGAATTTGAGATCCATCCATGGCATGATGGACCGAGGTGATGAGGCAGTTGGGGGGTGGTAGGGTACCAACACCTTACAATGACGAGTTTTTCTTTTGGTGGCATCGGTAGGTGATAGCTCTAGAGGAATACCCTTATGAAGGGATCGACTTCAGAAGAGATCCGGACATGCCATTACCATCAAGTTCCTCCTACGGAGACATAGGTATGCAAAATATTTTTGAATATTTCATTATTTTGTATTTTTGTAGAAGAAAACAAAAACATTTTTTGATGATGTCAAGTACTAATTAAAACATGTATGTTACGTAGATGTGGGTCCGCGATGACCAGATGGACTCCCACGACATTGACGAAGGCACCAGGGGAATGATCTAGTGAAAGGAGATGCCTATAGAGTGATTAAAAATGTGGAGGGAAACATGTCTCATTTGACGCAAAGAATTCCCATGGTTCAGGTAGAGGATCTGTCGGAGGCGATGCAGCGACAGGTGGTAGGTGTGGCCCATTCTTGGGTGTGACTATTCCGGTGTCTCACAAACGCTGTACTATGGTATAATGAAACACATTTGGCGCAACAGGTGTAGATGTCATGGTTATTGTATTGATCATATGTATATGTATTTTGAGGGTGTGAACCCCAATTTTGTACTATAAAACCAAATTTTTGAGAGATGAAATAGAAAAAAAATTGGAATTCATCTTTACTTATATTACAATGTGCACATTTGTGAATGTGTTTTCTTTGCTTTAGTTATGTGAAAAAATCCAATCTAAAACATAATTAATGTATGCATCATATACATAATTAGAACTTTTAGGTATGTGATGATAAGTAATAAAATCAAACTGTCATTCCAAAATTCGTACCCATAGGAATCGTCAGAGTGGAGTAGCGTCTCACATAGAGTAACTGTCGTTCAGCTGACATACTACTAACTGGGAGTCCAGATGAACTTCTAAAGAACAAATACCATGTGAAATGAAATCAAGTAAAAGATCTATAACGATTCTATATTTGGCCACATTGTTCGTTGATGGCCCTAGGAAAATCCCACCTGAAGACACCAGTTGACCCTTGGGTGAGTAAAAAACCCAAGCGGTGGAAGCCAAGTTCCTTCTATGAATACTGGCCCCGTCTGTGAATCCTAAGTAGAACGAAGACTCCGTTGACATCTTACAACTAAGGGAAAACTCGATAAGAAAGATGAAGATGAAAAGGGGAAAATATATATACACTAAAATACATTAGTATACAAAGAGTTATGCCCAAGCTTGAGTCTTTGACGTAATATCGTTTCAGGTAGAGCCCATTACTGGGCTTAGCCAACACATTCCCTTCATAATATTCTAATTCATAGGCTCATTTTTCTAAGACACGTCGCACTCTCTAAGGATCGTGCCACATGGGTTTGATCTTTCCTTCCCCCAGTGCTTCTTTGGCTTTGTCATACAAAAGTACCAATTCACCCTCAACGTACTACCGAGGATAGAAACATTTATCATATTGGACCTTGACATGTTGTTTATTCACTTTGATATCCATAGAGGAATATTAGCATTGCTCTTTTAGACTCTCTAGGTGTATGAGGCATTGTTCTAGATCAAAAGTGTCAGGTAGGAGCTTAAACGCCAATATAAGAGAAGGGATTTCACATTCAATAGGTAGGATCGATTTCACACTGTGTACTAACTGGAAAGGATAAAAATGGGTGGAAGTTGTAACCAAGGTTCGATATGCCCAACGCGCAGGGTAAAGCATGATATTCCAGTCAGATTTTCTCTGGCCGACAATTTTCTGCAAAATGGTCTTGAGAGACTTGTTCACAGCCTCCACTTGTCCATTTTTCTAGGGGTAGTAAGGGGAAAAATGAGCATATTTAAAACCCAGTTTCAATGATAATTATTTCATCATTTCATTCTGAAAGTGACTGCCTTGATTGGTGAAAATATCACTTGGGATTTTGAACTAGCTATAATTTGATTGAACATGAAAAATGCAGTAGTCTGTTGAGCACTCAACATGCCCCAAAAAATCATCTGTCAAATTTTTTCTTTTTGGGTACCACTTGATCTTTTGCACTGTCTGATTCAACTTCATTTTGAGAAATGTTTTCTCTTTTCTTATTATTATCATGAATACCATCAGCTATTTAGGTTTGTTTGTACTTATGGAACCCCATGACTTAAAAGGCCTTAACACCTCAATAAAGAATCAATAGCCAAAACATTTCACCTGGTGCGCTCAGATTCGACATCGGAAGGAATTCAAAAAATGGAAAAAAGAACCACTCGGGAAACCTCAGTCACCGAGTGACAATCTCTATCAACATAGGAAAAATGAATTTTTGCTTGCACCAAGTCTTGCATAAGGATATTGCCGATAGTAGATTCCCCTTTGGCATCAATAAAAGATGAGGGGAATAGACGCTAACAAAGAAAAAAAAGACATCATTGATAGTCGATGCCAGGTGCGCTTATCGAAATTGGAGAAAGCCTAAAAGGATCGCAACAAACATCCTTACCACACTAAAATATATTCCCGATCTTCGATCCCCGATGCGTTTTCGACATCGAGACTTTGTCGAGGAAGCTAATCTGAATAAAAGCACTTGATAGGTTTATCGTCGATCGTCGACCCTGGATACTTTTTCGGCATCAGCAAGCTAAGGTTTATTTTAGAATGAATAAATTAAGGAAATTCCCAACTCCAATTAATACATAAAAATTAGGTCACTGGTCTTTAATGCCACGTGTCTTTACTATATTGGAGAACTGTACGGTCTAGTTTTACCCCGAGTCATTCTTGGTCCCCTAGGTCCGAGTCACACTTATGAGTCATCTTTGCCACAAAAACATTGTACGGTGAGATTGATCGTCATTGAAGCTTTTGTAGAAGGAAATCAATGAAAATGTTCATAGCACATCCCCGATCCTCGATCCACCCACTGAGAGAGAGACACGATGGAACATTTGAGCGTTAGATACGATCATATTTTGAGCATTTAATGGGGTAATTAATACCAAATCCCGCATTAGTTTCTACCTCATGTGACAATAAAAACAACCATTTAAAATCACTGATAGACCACATCACCCCCTGCGCCTCCGTCATCAACCCACGATGAATTTAAGTCGTAGAGATTCAGCGACAAATTTGTTTAAATTTCATTCATCACCCAAATTGAATGGTTGAGGCGACACTGTAAGTTCTTCCCTGGTTTAAATTCTCTTGAGCCGTTGTAAATGAAATCATTATGCACGCAAGTAAATTCAGACCATCCGAAGAATCAAGATGAGTAATTCGAAGGTTGCAGAGATCCTGTGAGTATCAAAATAACTAGTTTTTAGCGAGCTTCACAAGTATGTATCCAAGTATGTAAATTTTACATGGCTGCAAATTATATGTTTTCTATTCATTTTTTTTCTTTACGCAGTCTCTGAAGGTTTATCTTAGTTGCAAGAACAATGCCTCCAAGAAATCCAACCACTAGACGATCGTCGAGGGCACCGAAGCTGAAAGAACAGGTGAAGGCTCCTCTCTAGGGCCAAAACCTGTCATTAAGACAATGACGAAGAAGGTTGTCATTCAGCCTCCGGCCTTTGGAGATACAGAGGCAACCACGGGGTCCAAGATAGCACTCCCACAGTGGGGATAACTCTTTAACAATATCAGCCGGGAGGAATACCCATAATATATCCCACATAGTGATCCGAATGTAAGAGTTCTCAACGAGGAAGTGTTCCTGAACATCCAATGGTCATACCTGCATATGGTGGTGAGAAGAACCCCTATTTTTCCCTGTATTGAAGTCCTAAATTGTCTCATCGACCACACCGACACACATGAATGTTTGATCAATGATGACAATGGTGGGTGTGTTAGAGTGTTCTTACTAGTGGAAGTTTAGAAATACTACAAGCTTCGAGATCCTGAGGAGCGGCTAAACAAAGATTTTGTCATGAAGTTCTACGAGCGCCATGACACCAGCTAGGTGATGGCCTCATGGTGGAGGGAGGACAAAAAGTACACCAACGGGATCACTAGCTAGTACTCAATGAACAATTTGAGGGAGTCATTCATCTATTTGATGGCTCTCATATGTCGATTGTATGGAGAGAAGGGTTGCTCCAGATTTTCAAAGGCGTGGATGCCCTTGGCTTACAAAGTGGCGATCTCCGGGAGCCGTTTCAATTGGGGAGCGATAATTTCTAAACAAATGAGCATCTGCATACAATAGCCTCAGACCCTGAAGGAAGGAGAGACACCATATTTCTACATGGATTCATATTTTCTCGATGTCATGTGCGCTAGAAACATTTTCTCCAGATGAATCTGATCTACCATGTCAGAGAGCTCTCAGTCCACGTCTATTTCAATGTCCTATGGGAGATCATGTACAAGAAGTCTTACTCCCTCATCTGTGATGAATTCATCGCACAAATTTATTTCATTATTTTTAATAAGGAATGCTCCAGACTATCGTCTACGGCCAAGAAGATGATATCCAAGGTAGGCCACTGGTACTTGGATGAGTGCGAAACCTACATCCAGGTGTTTTGGGCCACTGAAGAACCACATCTCCTACCAAAACATGTCCCAGACCGACCTGTAGTGGGAGAAATATGCTATCAAACCATTTTGCAAGGATACAATGCCACCCTGGTCAAGGACAAGAAGCCGGCAATCATACCCTATAGTTTCCATGTAACGTTCTACTTGGTAAAAGATACATCTCAAGAAAAACAAGAAGGGTTGATCCAACTCAAGTTTAGATTCCAGACAGGCTGATTCTACAAGCATGATCCAAAAGGCTTGGTCTTTCAAAATGCTTCACAAGTATCGTCCTACTAGTCGTACACCCACGACAAATTCGAAGATGAATTATTGACAGAAAATGCCCAAGACTGGGGAGAGGTGGTAGCAAGGATGACCAACCCCAAAGTGACCAGGTTCAGGGCCATGATCTTAGATGAAAAAGCAATGAACATAGATAAATTGGCTCAATAACCCTGAGAACCAGGGAAGAAATCAGAGCGATAGAAGCAACAAAGGTTCCCCTAGTGGCTCCGGTGTAGGATAGAGGATTTCCTATGACACGGGATGCACGGGAAAGGGGATTTATCATGATAGAACAGGCACAAAAGTAATTTATTAGCTGCAAGATGACCCAGATATCATAGGAATGATAGGGGCCCCTGCCGACAACCCAGATGAAATTTGGGTAGGTCCAAGCAGCCCTGAGCTGATACAAATTGATGAAGTCACCGGGTCTGATAACCCTGAATTTACAACTCCATAGGTCAAATCACTGGGGAACGTTTCATCTTAGCCGAAGATAGTAAGAACATCGGGGAGAGAAAGTGCACCAAACCCCCTCTTCAAATTGATAAACATTTATGATGATGAAATAATTCTGGAGGCATCCTTGGTGATTCCTGTGCAGATCACAGAGGAAAAAAACCAGAGAAGACATCTTCCCCATCTCCTGACGCTCAAATTCGGATCCCTTCATAGAATTACCAGGAGGTTGAGAGTGTCTTAGACACTAAACTACTCAATGTACGAGAAAATTAGAAGGATAGTCCAATGGATGAGCCAAGGTCGGGAGAACAAAAAGAAGAAGCTCCATAGCAGGAAATCAACATCTCAATGGTCGATTATCAAGTAAGTATCGAGCCTACCCCCGATGCTTCAATTTCAACTAGTACTCAGCCTACCTATAATCAAAAAATAGAAGCTGGAACTTCGGAACACATGGAGGAAATTCAAGAACCCAATCTTGAACAAATATACACTATTGGGAGCCTTGGAAACATGCTCACCTAGGGAGATAAGAAAATCCATGAACCCGTGCATGAAGTTGCTGACATACATGCCATCTCCTATGATCGTAAAAGGAAATCTATCATGAAGAGAACCACCAAGAATAGGAGGATCACCCCAGATCACTCCATCCTCATCACCATGGAGGAAAAGTTGATGAACATAGAGCATGGCAAGACATTTGAACTTATCGGCGTAGGGATGGAAATCACAGATGCCACCCTGGAGAGAGAGAAAAGGGATGAAGAAAAGTTGGCTGCTACACTGAAGGAATTGGAATATCTACGTGATGCAGGAGCATTGTTGGCAAGCATGTAGAGGCAGGACCACTCAACACATGAGATTTCTTCCATAACTTCAACGTTGGCAGTCGTAGCAAAATTTGAAATACGTTTTAATTCAGCACCGAAATTTACCTTCGGAGGCATGCTTGAACTAGTACCAAATTTTACCCTTTGAGGCACGTTTTGAAAATCACAACCGGAGAAGGAGTTTCCACTACGGATTTGAAGTACAACTGGACTAAGATAGCATAGGATAAATTTTAGAGTAGGCAAGTTAGCATAAGCCCCCGAAAAAAAGAAGCTTCAAAACCCATTGTAATCAGAATATGTTCTGGTAGCCGTTTCGGCACTTGTGAATAGAACAAAAGGAAAAATTGATCCAAATGTGTGTGTGTGTGAATGTTATTTGTGATTTTCCTGTTATTTCTATTTTCATGAACAAGTGAATGAATATCCACAGAGGAGAATGAAACTGTGACTGTTAGTTTTCAGTTTCAAGTGTTTCTCTTCATTTGAAGCTCTAGAAGGTGTGCATCGAGCCAGAGAGGAATGGAAGGAAATCAGGAGGAATTTATCTACAAGAAATACCGTGGATCTGAGTTATCGAAATCCCTTAGACGCAAGGAGTGCATGGGAAATCAAAGTTTGAACCAGAAAAAGATCAGGAGGAACAACAAGTCGGAAAGTGTTATAGAGATCTAGGTGTTATCACCCTATAATTTATAGGATCAACTGGTGACTGGAATTTTATCTCTCTCTAGTGTTTTTGTTTGTCAAATGATTTTACATTTTGTAAATAATTTGAGAAAAGAAAGAAAAAAGAAGAAAAGAAAGAAAAAGAAAAAGAAAAAGAAAAGAGGGCATAAAAGAATTTCAATAAGAGCCCCATGCAATAACAGTGACTTGGTCCATACCTTTCAAGCATGGCCAAGTTATTTTTTAAATTGATGTTGATAGGATTAGTGAATAATCTTGGCTAAACTGTTTAATCTTAGCCAAAGGATCTAGGTTAGTTAGTGAATAAATCTGGCCAAACTGTCTAATGTTGGTCAGATAGCCCCAGGGTAGAGTAAGTTCTTAGCCCAATAGTTTAATCTGGGTTAATTGTCATAGGAAGTTAGGTTAGAATATAGGCTAGTTTTATTTACTTCAATAAAACCATCTTGATGATCAATGTTGCACCATGTTTTGGATGCTCTAAAGTTGTTCGCCTAACCCCTTGGTGATGAAAAATGTAAAAGCTTGAGAAAAACCTATGAAATTCACTTATC